>SKCR01039204.1:0-100416 GCA_019454045.1 Zanthoxylum bungeanum | reverse complement strand
CAAGTTCTCTAGCATTGCTCAATATCGTAGCATATCTGCAGTATCTGCCATTCTGAATTCATAAAGATCGAAAACTTGGAGATGTCACATATTTGGTAAAATCAAAGAGGAAGAATGTATTATTTACACCAAATGTCCCTCTTCATCCTGTTTGTCCTTCAGATTATAATGCTCCTGTTTGCTTCTTCCTTTCTTTGGCTTCACTTGTATGTAAATTCGTTTACTTGATGTGTTGGTAGACAAAAATCCCCACCATAGGACGAAATCGAGCTAGAATGAAAGGAAGAATGAGGAGAAGAAGTACGATGGCTGAAGACGACGACGAGCTTGGGGCGATCAGACCAATGGTTAGGGCGAAAACCCATGATGCGGTTACTTCCATGATCGTAGCAGTTGGACGGTTTTCCCTCCATAACCAAGCGGTTGAGACACGCAGCTCAGCGGTTATAGGCACGATCTTGCAGCTACATGGAGATACTGGAACCGCCTAAAACAGTTGACAAGCTTCACTATAAAAGCCTACCTACACAAGAGAAGAGCCCCGATCAAATGAAGACTCAAATGAGCATATTTTTATTTTTCATTTCTTAGATTGTAATCTTAGGACTGTAATTTGTGTGTTTGCGCCTCTTGGAGGCTTATTCACTCAATCAAACACCCCTTGCTGGGACATTATCTCAGGATGTTTGAACCTACACGCTCTTCTTTCTTCACGCATAAAAATGACGCAAACAGTTTTTGGCGACCACAGTGGGAGATTTGGTGTAAAGAGTGGAGATGCCTCCGAAAAGAAACGCTCAAACTGGCTCAACTGCGAAGGAAGGATGACTGGAGCAAGCCACCAGCCCAACGTTCCAGCCATAGTGGGTCAATTCGAGGTCTGGCAGATGCTAGTCGGTACGAACCTATGAGAGAGCTAAGCATTAACGCGGTGCACGCGTTGTTCGGTGAATTCACACAGGATGTGTTGTTGAGCAGGTTAGGCTCCAAAATGCACATGTCTTAGATAAGTTCGTATCAACTACTAATTCACATTATGAAAACATGGCTAAACATTTAAGCTCGTTAAATGAATTAATGGCCAAATGTGTAAACGGCGGGACGGTGCTGCCACGGGCTACGCCTCCCCCTGTGGCAAGCGGTCAGAAAGCTGGTCCTAGTAATGTTCCTGCTCAGGGAACCGACATCCCTACGGTTCCTAGGGGAGGAACAAGCCCTGGAGGGAATGGCCCATAATTGGGGCCAAATATTCACCAAGGGCCAAATATGGTACAACATGAAGTGGTGATGCCTCAGGGTGTCCAGGCTTGTCAAGGGCAGAATCATGATTATGTCCCACTTTTGAGAGGGCCACAACCGCCGCCCATAGCTGTGCCATTTAATGGCAACGATATGCTAAGGGAACAGATGGCTGAAATCCTTCAAAACCAATTCGGTCTAGGCCTACGGCCAATTCGGCCAAGATATCGGAAGCCGTATCCTGATTGGGTCGATGTGGCTTATCCCTGGCCTAGAAACTACAAGATACCAGATTTTTCCCTCTTCACGAGGTCTGGGGAAGTTTCTACCATGGAACACATAGGACGATTTACCCTTCAGTGTGGGGAAGTCAATGATTTCCACAAAATAAGGTTATTTCACGGCTCATTATCAGGAGTAGCTTTTTCTTGATATGTTAGTCTGCCGGCCAATTCGGTGGAAAGTTGGCAGTAAATGGAGCAATTGTTCCATGCACAATTTTACAAGGCCGAATCTGAAGTGGCCTTAGCCGATTTGGCAAACTTAAGGCAATTACCCGGAGAGTGGGCTGAAACATTTTTACAAAGGTTTAAGGTAGCCCGAGGCCAATGTTACGTGCCTTTGCCTGAAAAGGAATTCGTGAGAATCGCTTAAGGATGCCTGAATCTCGATCTAAAAAAGAAGTTTCAGGATTGCGAGTTTTTGGACCTTCCCCAGCTCACCACCAGCGTAGTGCGCTACGAGCGATTATTACGAGAATAGGAGCAAATGAAAAATTCGAGCAAAGGAACATATTATAGAAATATCGACTATGAAATGGGCGAAGTAGACACCGAGTCGGCCGATTTATGTTTGGCCGAACTGGTTAAAGGGAAGCCTTACGTTTGCAAAACGTGGGCGGAACCCCAAGCCAGTGAAAGAATGATAAAAAGGGCAGGAACTTCTCCTTCGACATACTAAAGTCGATGTTATATTTGACCAGTTATACAAGGACAAGCAAATTAGCTTGAGTGACCGACACACGTTGCCAACAGTCGAGCAAATCGGTAGTAAGAAATATTATAAATGGCACAATGCATGGTCTCATACAACTAACAATTGCCTTATTTTCTGTAATGTCTTGCAGGATGCCATAGAGTCCGGACGAATTACGTTCGAGAAGAAGATGGCTGTAGACAGCAACCCTTTCCTAAAATCGGTGGAGTTGAATATGATCAATCCGGATCTTGCTAAAATGAACTTGCCGAAAGATAAATGGTGCTGGACGAAGGACAACACCACCGCCGCCCAAGCACTCTCGAAAGGATCAAAAACACCTGCAGAACAAGGAGAAGAGAATAACATTTGTGTTCGGTGCAAGAATAGCATGGAGTGGATGAAAGAGTTGGAGGATACTTGTGAAAGGCCTGCGAGGAGAGAATCGACATGGCAGCCACGAACCTTCGATCCAAGGTTCTATGGAGAGAACTCGAACTTCATCCAAAACGTGAGGACATTTAGGCCGAAGATTCATCGACCCAATGTTTGGCATTCAAAGCCACACCCGGGACAACGAGCAGACATGAATTATCCCCCTGTGGACGAAATGAAAATGACGCAGTTGAGGAGGCACCAAAGAAACTATGGCCGCCTGATGCGCCGAAAAGATGAAGCAAAGGCCACCACAGGCCGTAGTCCTTGCATCACAGGAAAAGCTGAAGTACACAAAAAAGAGAGTAACAGCAAAGAATGAACTGAGGCGAATTGTGGTGAACGCACCAAATTCGGCAGACGGAAGCAGGATGAAACAGATGATGAGGAGCCGCCTATCATCATTCAGTTCGGTAGTATGCCGCCAGTTGTGGCTAATCATTACCTGTTGCCTGGAAAATTTGAAGAGAATAACAGCGGGGAAGCTGGAACAAGTGAATACGTCTACGAGGGTGATGAAACCGAATTCGCAGCACTCTCGATAATAGATAAAGAGGCTTCAGATGAGGAGATGACCGACGTAGAAGAAGAAATATACATCAAGACCGAATCAATGAGAAGGGGAATTTCACAGAATCAGCTTCTCAGGGAATTATATAAAGCCGGCAATCCTGCAGTCGGGTCACTAGGAGAGGACTTAGGATGATACCTGTTCCTTATTCTGTATGGGACACCTAAGATAAAGAGGGCCATCACCAGAGCCGAAAAACGAAGAATGCCTGTTAATCATGTCTCCCAGGATGCGCCAGCCACGTTTCCACTTTCTGGATGGGGTATAAAGGAAGAATCGCCTCAAGATAACAACGAGGGCGGTCAGGCGATGGAAATAGGGCTATCAGGTAAAGTGGTTTTCCCGAAGCCACCAGCTCAAATGACAAAGCATCTACGACCAATGTACGTGAAGGCAAAGGCTAATGGGATCCCCGTCTACAGAGTGCTAATTGATAATGGGGCAACCATCAATGCAATACCAGTAAGGATGCTGGGGTGTTTGGCCAAATCTGAAGAAGATCTCCTCCCCACAGAAGTAGTGCTCACCAGTTTTAACGGAGGAGCGACGACGGCAAAGGGGGTTATCCCATTGGACCTACAAATGGGAGGTACTACGAAAACGGTAGTATTTTTTGTCATAGATGGGCCGACCACATACAATATGCTCCTGGGACGAGATTGGATACATGACAGTCGATGCATTCCTTCATCCCTCCACCAATGTCTGGTTTTCTGGAACCAAAGGCACGAAGTGGAAATAGTGCATGCCGACAACAAGCCTTTCGCTGCAGAGACAAATTCGGCCGAATACTTCATGTACGAAGGGAACTATGGGCCGACCAGAGTTTTGAATGAAGGGGAAAGCCCAACCATTATGGCTCAGAATGACGAGCCGTACCCCGCAAGGTTACTGGATGATTTATTCGCACAAACGAGACCAACCACAATGGTCATTGGAGAACCAACACACAGCGAGTCGAATGAAGAATGGCCAGAATAAAGAGCAAGCCGCTCTTGCGGCCTCCAAGGACAATTTATTGGCCTATGCGATAGAGCGAAGAAGTGATGGACGAAGCACAGGCCGCTATTTCTGCCTTAGGAGGCAAACTACTGGCATACCAGACGGAGGACAAAATAAAAGAATTATATGGAGTGGACTACTTGATGGAAGAAGGAGAATCAAAGGAAGAAGAGTTCGCCATGAATGGACGACACAAGAATAAAACATCTCAAAATGAAAAGATGCTTTGGACGAGGTAAATCTAGGGAATGAGCATGATAGGCGCATAAGTTACGTCAGCAAGGAATTGGAACCCCAAGTACGCGAAAAGTTAGTTTATTTATTGCAAGATACAAAGATGTTTTGCATGGGACTACCATGAGATGCCTGGTTTAGATAGGACGTTGGTAGAGCATAGGCTGCCAATCATGCCAAGTCATAGGCCTCATAGGCAGCCTCCTCGGAGGTTTGCGCCTAATGTCATGCCTGATATTAAGAAAAAGAAGTTGAACGACTGTTAAAGGCAAAATTCATTAGGACGACCAAATATGTAGAATGGTTGTCAAATATTGTCCCAGTTAGGAAAAAGAATGGAAAGATAAGGATTGTATAGATTTCAGAAATTTAAACCTGGCGACACCAAATGATCAATACCCAATGCCGACAGTAGATTCCCTAGTGGATTCCACGGCAGGGTATCAGGTATACTAGTTTATGGATGGGTATGCGGGCTATAATCAGATTTATATCGCCGAAGACGATGTACATAAGACGGCCTTTAGATGCCCAAATTCTCTAGGGTGTTATGAAGGACGGTCATGCCATTCGGCCTGAAAAATGCTGGAACCACTTATCAGCGGGCTATGAACTTGATCTTTCATGAAATGATTGGCGAATTCGTAGAAGTCTATGTGGACAATATAGTGGCCAAATCTGTGACTATGGACGAACATTTTGGCCACTTAGCAGCGGCCTTCGAACGAATGAGGAAGTTCAAACTAAGAATGAACCCTGCCAAATGTGCTTTCGGGGTGTGCGCAGGAAATTTCCTAGGGTTTCTAGTGCACCAACGGGGAATTGAGGTTGACACCAATAAGTCTCGGGCAATCACTAAAGCTATGCCACCCCGAAACAAAAAAGAGTTGCAGAGGTTTTTAGGGCAAATTAACTTTTTAAGACGATTCATCTCCAACTGTGCAGGAAAAACAAAAGTGTTCTCCTCCTTATTAAAGCTAAAGAGCGAGGACGAATTCGTCTGGACCGAGGAACATCAACAAGCATTTGACAGCCTGAAGAAATATTTGTCACAGCCGCCGGTGATGGTACCTCCAGTGCCAGGAAAGCCAATAAAATTATACATAGCGGCTGAAGAGCAGTCTATAGCTGGGATGATCACGCAAGATGACGACATGAACATCGAGAGAGCCATTTACTATATTAGTAGACAATTGCTGAATTATGATGTAATTATTCTCCATGAGAGAAATTATGTTTGGCTTTATACTTCACATGTACTAAATTACGAGCCTACCTTCGGCCGAATATAGTGTACCTGATTACAAACTTAATATAATAAAGTACATGTTTTCTCGTCCCATCTTGCATCAAAGAGTCGGTTTTTGGCCGCTATCACTTTCTGAATTTCATATACGGCATGAACCCCAAAGGGCCGTTAAAAATCAAGCCTTGGCCAATTTTTTGGCCGACCATCCATGTCTTAGCACGATGAAAGAAATAGGAATGGATCTGGATGAATGCAGTCTGAAGCCGTGGACGATGTACTTTGACGGATCCAGCACAATGAAGAGAGCTGGAATAGGATTAGTCATGGTCAGCCCGTTGGGAGAATCTTTCCGATTCTTAGTCAAGTTAACCGAACACTGCACTAATAACCAGGCCGAATATGAAGCCTTGATACTTGGGCTAGAGATGCTCCTCAATATGGGAGTAACACATGCGTCCATCAGGGGAGATTCGCAGCTAGGGATGTCAATTTTACCTACAAACCCGCAAAAACCCGCCCGCAATGGGTAGGATTTGGTAAATATATTAGTGGGTGCGGTGCGGGTTTGGTAATTTAAAGCAGAACCCGTTGCGGGTTTGGTATTTAAGAAAAAAATGTGGGTATCCGCATACCCGTAATATTATTTTTTTTATTAATTAATATTTTTATGACAATATAAAAAAAAACCTTCATATAAAAACAACTAACAAAACCTAAACCTAAAACATTAATCCACAGTTCCACACTCCCACTCAGTCGCAGCCCGCAACCTGCCCAACTGAAGATTTTTTGCATGACTATTATTTTTTTTTTTCTAATCACACTTGTTAATAAAATTATAATGCAAAAATTTGGATTAAGTTCACATTATCATAAACGGGAGAAGAGCAAAATAAGCTAATGTTTGCTGCAACTTCAGTAGCTTTCCTGCTTCTTCATTACACTTACACCACTTAAGCCTTGTAAGCATCACTTTCATTACACTTAGTATAAAAAATATGACAAAGGTTGGTGATTACTTTTAGCTTATTGTCGATTGAGTTGGCTAATTTAGATCATTATAATTATGAAGGGAATAACTCGTTTTAATTATGTTTATATGAAAAAAATAAACATATGGTATTGAGTCTTTTATACATTATGTTATCTATGTATTGTATATACATACATTGCATGTTGTATATGTCAAATGAAAAACAAATGTGAAAACTACAGCTAACCATTAAAAATAAATTATTTAATTAAAAAAATTATATTATTATGAACACAAAGTAATTCAATATTTTAAAACTCGCAAAAAATCCGTTGGGTACCAATGCGGGTTTGGTAATGAAAATTAAAACCCGCAACGGGTATGGTGCGGGTTTGGTAATTTATTTACATATGCGGGTGCAAGTTTGGTAATGGAAAACCTGCACCATACCCTACCCACTGCCATCCCTATTCGCAGCTGGTAATTCAACAAGTGATAGGAGCTTTCAAATGTCAAAGCCCATCAGTAATGGCATTACTAGACGTGGCCAAAGAATTAGTAGAATGATTTGATCACGCTGAATTGGAGTACATTCCGAGGGCGAAGAACGAACTGGCCAATAGCTTAGCCCAAGCAGCCTCCGGATATAAACAGACAAACACAGGTAAGGAATACAGGAGCGAAGAGGTTGAGCCAGTCCTCATGAGGCGAGCTAAAGATACGGACGCTATGGTAATCGAAGCCGAAAAAGGAGACGATTGGAGAAGCGAAATCAAGACATTCCTAAAGCAGCCCGAATCAGGGAATGATCAAAAGCTAAAACTTAAAGCTTTGAACTATGTAGTATCAGGAGATGTGCTATATAAGAAACGACAAGATGGTTTGTTGTTGAAATGTGTAGAGCCATCCGAATCCAAAACTATCATGGCCGAAGTGCATGAAGGCATTTGTGGGGCTCATCAAGCCGGAGTAAAGATGAGATGGTTGATTATACGAAGCGACTATTATTGGCCAAAGTTGGGAGAATCGTGAACCTCATATGCCAAATGATGCATTGCTTGTCAGAAGCATGGACCTGTTCAGAGGGTTCCAGCAACTGAGATGGTCTCAGTTATTAAACCGTGGCCATTTATGGGATGGGCGATAGACTTGATAGAAAGATTTACCCTGCATCAAGTAAGAAGCATACTTTCATCGTCATTGCTACCGACTTCTTCACTAAATAGTGGAGGCCATCCCAGTTATAGAAATCTCCCAAGAGCAGATCATCAAGTTCATAGAGGAACATATAATTCACTGATTTGGTATACCACAGACAATAATGGTATATCATGGTACTTCATTAAATGGTGAAAAGGTAAAAGACTTCCTGGGCGAATATGGATTCCGATTAGTGAACACGACTCCCTATTACCAGGCGAATGGTAACGGATAATGCCTGGCGAGGCGATGGGATGAATATTTGAGTCAAGCGTTATGGGCCTATAGAACGTCGCCGCGACAAGTAAGTACTTCAGTGACGCCATTCCAATTAGTGTATGGTCAAGAGGCTGTGCTCCCGGTAGAAATGAATATTTAGTCTACCAGGATAATGCTGCAAGACAAACTGACACGGGAAGACTACGACGAGGCAATGATCCAGAACTTGTTGGAACTCGACGACATCAGATGTGATGCGCTAAATCTTCTAGAAGCACAAAAGAAAAGGATAGCCAAAGAATACAACCTCAGAGTAATGGCTAAATCGTTCAAGGAAGGCAAATTAGTGTGGAAGACTGTGTTGCCACTTGGTTCTAAGGACCCAGCGTATGGTAAATGGTCTCCCAATTGGGAAGGCCCATTCATGGTAAAAAACGTGTTGCCAAATGGAGCCTATCATATACAAGACTTAAACGGAAGAGTGCATACAAGAGCAATAAATGGCAAATACTTAAAGAAATATATGCCCTCAGTATGGGAGCATGAAAACAAAAGGCACTGAAACAATAGTAAGTTCTCATTAAATAGGGACAAAAACGTCCTACGAATACAAGGATAGACGATATAACGTCTTACAAAACATTACTTTTGGCCCAAAGATCGCCGAAAATCACCAGGCAGCCCCTTAATGGCCGAAAGCGTCTCCCTCGTCAGGCGCCATTCGTCCTGTATTTCTATACCCACTGCGTCTAAGTCGGCCAGGCTCCTCTCGAAATTAATGCGGGCCAATCCCTCCTACTCTGCCATAGACTCGTCCATCTCCTCCACTCGAGTAACGAGGGTCCTCCTCTTAGTCTCTTTCCTCATGCGGCTTTCCTCAAGAAGACGCTGAATCTCTTTTAGTTTTCGTTCCAGGTCCAGGAAGACCGATTCTTCGGTCACCATTTCTTCTATTGTCTCCCTCAAGGCCTGATGTCGTGCTTCAAGAGAATCACGAAGCGTTTCTTTCCTCATCACAGAAGAACAAAGCCCGATCTTCTGGCTGTACACATTGTGATACCGAGAGAGAAGGTTTGCTATGTCATTTTACATTTTTTGGAGGAAAAACCGATCATCAACAGATATTGGCAAAGTAGGGAGGGCCAATATTCGGTTCAACTCGGAGGAACTTTTGTCTAATTGAAGGACATTCTCCGGCCGCGCGACTTGATTAATTTCTAGTGCAGCGAAGGAAGCATATTGGCCAAGAACCTCCTGAAGGGCCTCCATGTCTGTGCTGGAGTTGACCAAAGGCGAAGAAGGCCGAAAAGAAGCAGAAAACAGACGTCCAAAGCGATCCAAAATGTCCTGGATTGTTTGTAACAATGGGTCGAATGCCTGTACACAGAAGAAATTAGCAAGTATAAGCCAGAATAAGGATGAACTAGAGAAGAAGAAAAGACTTACCATCCCAGAACCAGAACCAGAGGGCTGACCCACCAGTGCCTCGAAGGCCTCAGCCACGGGCTGCGCTAACTCTTGAGGACCTGGGGATGATGGATGTTGGGGGACGAGAGTCGACTGTGGTGCGGCCTGAGGCGAAGACGGCCGAGCAGGGGAACTCATTAGCAAAATGGGAGACTTAGTCCGAAGGGGTGACGACTGCTTAGGAGTAGCTAGTACTTGGACAATCTGAGCAGGGGTTGCAGAAGAAACAACCATGAGAGCCAAAGATGACGACCGCTCAAGCTCAAGAAACTCCACTTGAGGAGAAGAAGGCAGAGGAGCCAAAGACGACGGTTGTGCTGAGACCGAAGTCTGATGCGCAGAAGTGCTAGGAGATACCGCTTCTGGCATCGAATGTTATGGCGCAGTAGTCGGTCGAACATCTGTAAGAGAATCAGAGTCAGACGAGTCAGAAATATAAATGATTTCATCTTCTTCGTAAATGCGACGAAGTACGTCATTTTTATACATGGACCGAGCCTCCTCTAATGATTCCAATTCGGCCAAACTATAGAGGCCGTCCACGTCCCTATAACTCCCCATGAGTCATGAGGTAGACATCCTGCGTACTAAAGGGTAGAATTACCTAAGGTAATGCCACAGAGCCCCAGTCGGTCAGATAGGCTCTGACACTTCATCCTCATCATTCGGATCCTGCATGATTAGTGCAGAACCGTCTAAGGGGAAGCGCGCAAATGAGGAATGATCACCAAGGATCTCCTCAACTCGTAGACGCGAATAGCCAGATTCAGCAGATGGCTCTGTACCTTGGGGGTCGGCTCCAATTGCATCTCCCTCTCCTGGGAATTACGTCATGACGGGAGCTTCAACAGCATCATCCTCGTCAGAGGGAAATTGAACGGCCGATATCCCTGCAGGTCCCGCTCTCTCATCTCCGTCCATAGGACCTTCGGCCTCCAGAATTCGCACCATTTCAGAAATTACTAAAGGCGGATCAATCTTAAGGGCCTGTACCAAATGCACAGTCATGATATCAAGATACCTAAAACCTGTATGAATGTTAAAGAAAGCAGGTATCAAGCTCATACCTTAGGACGACGGGCGAGCGGAATGTCTGAATAAGAACTTCGGCTGTGAGAAGGCTGCTTCCTTTTAGCAAGTTTTATACTCTTGGGTTTAGACACCTCAACTGCCTTCTTTGACCCCAACGGCTCAGAAGATTTTGGGGACAAAGGAATAAAAGAAAAAACCCTCGCGGGAGGCAAAGAAAAATATCGCTCACGGGGTGATTGCCAGAAACGGTCAAAGCAACGATGAACCGATGTACAAGGAGTGAAATGAGCTATGACAAAAGAAGACAGCAAGGAGCGAGTCTCCACTAAGGAGTCCTCAACTTCAGAAACAGAAAAGACCTTAAAACGGTCTGACGACGCAGAATACGAATGAAAGAGAGCAAGAGGCCACCCATGGACGAAGCCAAATTGACGAGCGACGAAGTTGGGCGAATATGCCTCTACTCCGGCCTTTCCATTGCCCCGGTCAAGATGTCATGAAACAAGTCACGGCTGCATAAAAACTTACGCCATACACGAAAACATGTTTCATCCGCTTCCGAAAGGGGAAGATCATGAACAAAAGACGGACTGTTCGACACAGTAAAAGGGAAAAAGGAAGGAACCCGAGGAAGAGTGTAAAAATAATCAAAGGTACCACGAGGAAGGAAAGACGACGGCCTAAGCTGAGCGAATAGAAGGCCGGCACAAGAGTAAGGGTGAGTCGAATCAATTGTGCCAAAAATAGGAAAATAAGCTCTTAACCAAAGTTGGACAATCCACAAAGGGCCAGAGGCAAGAGGTGATGACCCCGACCGAAGTTGCTTTTGAAGGACGGCCAGCCCCCGATACATGGCTGCAAGAAGAAAAGAGGCCAAGTCTAGTTGACGGCCATGGGCGAGATCAGAATAAATGGGGAGGTAACCCGCCACAGGTTTTTGGCTGGGTGTGAAAACGATATATTTGCAAAGCCAGTAATGAAGGAAAGCCGTACGTTCTAGCATTGAAACCGTACCAGCCGTTTTTGAATATGTGCGAAGAAGAGAAGAATAAGACAAAAAAAGGAAAGACTCATTGAGGGAGGGGGAAAACGAAAGTTTGTGGAGGCCGAAATGGTCGCTCCAAGATGGGTTAAACTGGTAAGAGCCCCAACGTCACGAAGGGTGACAGTAAAGGGCCCGACCGGAAAAATGAATACATTGTACTCGGAAGACCAAAAGAGTAAGGAAATGGGAAACAAGTTGCGATCAAAGGCTGGCAGAGACAAGGAAAGCTCAATAAGAGGAAGCAGATGGTGTTTTTCTAAGAAGGCACGGGTATCCGCATGTAACAACATACGTTGATACCAGGCTTCGAAAGCTGTATCAGGCTTGAGCCAGGTGTGAATCGGACTGGACTGAGCAAGGACAGAAATGTTAAGTGGTTCAGAAAACGGAGGGCTAGAAGAAGAGGGAAATTGCTGAGCCAACGGGGCCATTGCGATAGCATTATCATCAACGAAGATGGGGCCAAGAGCGCACTGGCCGAAATCCTCATCAAGAGTGTGAAGGTCAAACACACTCACAGAAGAATCTTCCAATGCCAACTTGTAATCAGCAAAAGTTGAGTCGTTAGTTTTGGGAAAAGAGGAAGAAGAAGCCATTGATGACAAAGATTAAGAAAGAAAATACAAACGAGTTTACAGAAAAGGCAAAGGTATAGCGAGAGACGGAGGGGAGTGAAGCCTTATGGACAGACGAAGGGTGTAACCTGGGACAGCTGTCGCAACATGAATCGTCGAGGAGTAAGAACAACGGGAAAATGGAAAAGAATAGAAAGTTTCCCTAGATAGGTGTTCGAATGCAACTCGCTGCACTAGTGACGTGCGATAGAAGGAAACACGGAAGTGACATAAAAAGCGGCTCTTAAATTTGCCACATGATGAGACGTGTAAGAAAGGGCTTTGCATTTATTGCAGATATGACGGGTTTGCGTAAAACTCTAAGGGACGGCCCGACAAACTATAGGGCGAAGAATCCAACCCCGAATCTACTTCGCCCGACCCTACTACTTTGGCCTCCAACAGATCTGCTGAGTCTCAGAATCTTACATCAGCCTTCAGAATCGGCCAAGAACAGGTGTCAACACTACATTTTCCAAAGACATCATCCAAGCCTTCTCCATTATCAACGCAAAGACTGATATGACAAGACTATCAGGTCACAGGTTCACTTTGACAGAGGACCAGACTTTGGGAAGGAAGCCCCTCCAACCAATAAGAAAGCACGTGAAGAAACCCTTCACGTGACAACAGTACCAAGGTCTCTTCACCACCTATTTAAATGACTTAAACAAACTCTCCATAGTCAAACAGAGTCCCGAAAATGAGAGGGAAAAGATCAGAGAAGGCAGAGCAGAGTTGGGAAAAGGAAAAGCTCTGCATGAAACGTAGGCCACCAGAGGTGGGAACCTCTCTTTAGTAAGGTGCGAAATGGAATGTAAGAAGACTCGCTAACGGCCATCCACACGGTGTAAGGTGTGAAATGAAATGTAAGGTTGTGGATGGGGTGCGTCCGTTAGCGACATAGTACCCGAGGTTCTTTGTGTGGAAGGTACTGCACCTCCTGAGTTGCGACTGGGTTAAGCTCATGAACAACAGCTTGTCTGAGCTTCTCTACGCGGAGACATGGGACCTCGGACTCTATAGACTGTGGATTGGCCGAATGAAGGGCCGGCCAAAGGCAGAAACGGGTGATCATATAAGTTTCCATCGCTCCAATCTATACGCCTTTTCGTCTTCTCTGACTGAGAATTTGTCCCCAGATTCTATGGATTGAGGGATCAACCGAATAGTGGACTGGTCGAAGGCAGAAAGGAATGGTCTTAAGTTTCTCTCGTTCCAATCTATACGCCTTTTTTTCTTCGACTAGAACACTATCCTACAGGCTCTCTGGACTAAGGGATTAGCCGGGTACCATCCCTCGATTGGAATAGCGGTCTTCCCCGAAAAGAAAATTCACCTCGATCTTCACACTCCCAGTTCGATCGAGGTAAATTTGGGGAACAATTGTTGGTAGACGAAAATCCCCACTATAGGATGAAATCGAGCTAGAACGAAAGGAAGAACGAGGAGAAGAAGTACGATGGGCCGAAGAACAACGATGAGCTTGGGGCGATCAGACCAATGGTTAGGGCGAAAACCCATGATGCGGTTACTTCCACGATCGTAGCAGTTGGACGGTTTTCCCTCCATAACCAAGTGGTTGAGACACATGGCTCAGCGGTTACAGGCACGATCTTGTAGCTACAGGGAGATACTGGAACTGCCTAAAATGGTTGACAAGCTTCACTATAAAAGCCTACCTACACCAAGAGAAAAGACCCGATCAAATGAAGACTCAAATGAGCATATTTTTATTTTTCATTTCTTAGATTGTAATCTTAGGACTGTAATTTGTGTGCTTGCGCCCCTTGGAGGCTTATTCACTCAATCAAACACCCCTTGCTGGGACATTGTCTCAGGAGGTTTGAACCTTACACGCTATTCTTTCTTCACGCATAAAAATTGCGCAAACATGATGCAATGATATGCTGATTTGTTTTGGATCTTTGTGTGTTTTGTTGCTTCATGTCTGGTTGGTTTTTGAGGAAAAAAAGGGAAACAAATGGGATCTTGATAAGTTTCAAATCAAGAGTGAAAACCATTTACTATTCTTGTACTAATGTTAGGTATATTTGGTTTGTTTATGGTGAGTTTTTTAGTTTTAGAAAAAAAATTGAAACAAAATTGAATAAGACTTGACTACATGAAGAATCTGGAGAAACCTTAGGCTTTTGGTCAGAGAATATATAATATAAAGTTTTGATTGTATGGTGATTTTTATTCTAAAATAAGAATATTTGCAGCACTGGTTTTAAAATCATTTACTATAGATTGATTATAGATATGGTACGGGGAGCACAGTCAGCTAATCGAGGACGAGGAGTTGAGCGGTCAGGCCAAAGGTCCTCATCTCATTCCACAGCAGATGACGATAGACCCTCTGCAGTCCCACCTACCTTTTTTTCTACTACTCAGACATCAGCATGATCGAATTCAGCCGGATCATCTCATACAGCACAAAGTTTAATGAGTTGTACCAAACTTATGATTATACCTGCTACTCATGATTAGTATGATTTTCGAAAACTTATATTATTATTATTATTGTTATTGTTGTTGTTCTTATTATGATTATTATTATTATTATTATTATTATTATTATTATTAAAACTTCTAAACATTTATTTACTATTTTATACGCAGGTTCATACCTTCGGCCTCTCGCAGGATATGAGTAATATTTAAAGAGAAATTTACAGAGGAGGGCACGCAGTGGACTAAAGTGCCTAAAGACATAAAAGTGTACTATTGGGATGAATTTCAGGTATATTATTATTATATAATGTATTGTTTGTCATTGTTGATTACTAATTATTTATTCAAATTATTTTTAATTTTTTACATAAATTTTATCAGTGGGATTCTGCGCATGCGGTCGATGTTAGGACTACATAGAATAATGTGTGTCAGCATCAGTATAAGATAAACTCTGTAAATGGCGCTATAAATATAAAGAATGAGTGAAGCCACTCTGCGTTCCAGATAATGTTTGGAATAAATAGCATGAGTATTGGAGTAGTACAGAGTTTAAATTAAAATCTCAACAAGCATAAAAAAATAGAAAGACTGAGAAGGCTGGAGAAGGATCAGGTGTTTCTAAACACACCGATGGCTTGAAGTCTACCATTCAGCATTCTATTTATATGGTTAGATTTTTTAAACATGCGAATATTTTTTATTACTTTTATTAAACTTATTTATTAATTATTTATTTTTTAAATAGGAATCTCAGTTAGGACGTGCACCCACGGACTATGAGGTGTTTAAGCATATGCACACAAAGAAAGATGGTACTTTTGTTGACAAGAGATCGAGCGACATTAATGTAAATTTATGTTTATGAATTAAATATTTTTTTTTTCTTTTCAAAATCATTTTTGCTTTCTTATATATATTTTTATTAATGGTAGGCTGCTGTGGAGCAAATGGTAGCGATTGCATCTCAGTTTTCAGAGGAGTCTGGTGAGCCTGAGACTCAGCCCGACACCAATCGCCTATACTTGGATGTCGTTGGAGTGGATACTAAGAAACGCCGAGTGTACGATCTCGGCTCTCTTGCATCGCTTTCATATCCAGATTCGTTACGCATCTTAGGTAGATCGTACTACAATACGACTTTTGATGATACAGTTGAGCAGCGGGTACAAGAGCGAGTTAGGATTCGGATGTAGAATATACAACAACGACTGGATGAAGAGAAACGAAAGAGAAACGAATAGATTCTTGATCTCAAATAGAAGATGGCAGAGATGGAGCGGTATTTTCAGATGATGAAAGACTTGAGTCCACAGCCTTCCTCTTTAGGTCCACCTTATCCTCCGACTAATTGTGAGCAGATAGATAAGGAGGATTAACTTATATGTATTTTTTTTATGTTGTACTTTTTTAAACATGATATAATTTAAGTAATTAATAAATTTTTATTTTACTATTTGTTGTATTTATTTTATAATTTAAGTAATTAATATATTTATTTTATAATTTTACGTACTAATATTTTAAAATAAAATTAATTTCTTAAAAAATATAAAAAATAATAATTTTATAAAAAATAACAATTTTATAAAAAAAAATGGATATTAGAGACAGACTTTTTGTTTCTAAATACGGATTAGAAACGGAATTTCCATCTCTAAATATCGACGGAATATTTCGTCGCTAAATCTATAGCGACGGAATTTTCCGTCGCTATTTAGTGACAAAATATTCTGTCTCTATTCCGTCGCTATTTAGAGACGGAAAATTCTGTCGCTATTAATGACGGAATAAAATTTTGTCGCTAATTTTAGCGACGGGTGATATATTTCCGTCGCTATTTTTTTACGACCAATAAAATAGAGACGGAATTTATCCGTCTCTATTCTGTCGCTAACTGTCCAGTAGCGAAGGATTAACGACAGATATTTCCATCTCTAATTAAAGTTTTCTTGTGCTGATTTTTACGCACCTAGGGCGTTAGCTGTTTTATTGCTGTTATATCATTAAAGAGCATGTTTTAAGAAATGATTTAGAAAAAGTGATTTTAAAACATCAGTTGTGATTTTTTGAGGCATGGGGAAAAACCCCACCTCAGCTTTGACTTATGGAATTGATGGATAGACATGTGCACATGTAGAGGACTGGGGGGACGGCGATACGTAACGCCCCAAAATCTTAGTTCATGACTAGGGATAACATATGCCCTAAGATCCTAGTTCAGGGTCAGGCAGTAGCATAGATCCCCACTTCTGGCTCCAGTTCAGTGAATTGGGGGACGAAGATAGGTAACGCCCCAAGACCACTAGTTAGGTGTATGGGGGCGGCAATACGTAACGCCCTCATGCGTAAGGTATTTTAGAGATATACTTCCAGTGACAATTTTACAGAGAAAAGATTTTTCAGAGTTTGTTTTACAGAAAGGTTGTGTTTTAAGATAAGAAAATGATTTTCAGAAAAGATGGTTTTCTGGTGATAGTTTCGGTTTTAGAACTAAAAGTTTTTATAAAAGCACATCAGTTTTGGTTTTAATCGTCCACTCGCTTAGATTGTTCAAACGGTCTAATCCCTCCACTCCCAATTTCTCTGTTTTACAGGTATTCCCAGAGGACGAGCTCGAAAGGATGGATACTGAGGGCAGTCATTATGGTGTTCGGTCCACCAAGTCAAGTCAGATATAGAGCTCAGTTCAGTCAGAGTCAGAGAACGTCATGTGTCATGTAGTAAATATTGCATATGAAATGCACTATAAGTATTCACTGTCAGAGTTGTAATGTATACTAAAATTGAGTATTTAGTATGAAAAGTGTTATGCATTTATGTTGATATAGTTGGGCATTGGTTTCATGCATGAGTTTATATATGCAATAAGATTAACAGTTGTCAGATAGTCAGGGGCTCGGGGAAGTAGGACGGTCTATTCCATGCCGGTAACATTTTCAGATTGGGGATGTTACAAAGATTGTATCAGAGCATGGTCTAGGGAGTCATTGACTGCAATTGGTAGAGTGTTGGGGTCTTGTATATGCAGTATGTCTGGGATACCCGTATATGAGGCACTACCTCTCCAGTATCTGATCCTCAAGTACGTCCTCAAAGTTCTATAGACATGTTAATAAGAATTCCTGAGCTATTTAAGTATATTTCCTTAGAAATAAATATATTCTTTGAAGATCCTTCTTTAATCATCCAGAACTATTAGCAGAAGTTCAAATTTAGTTATAAAACTAGAAAATACAATACTAAGAAAAGTCACCGAAGATGTTTAAGCAGTCAGAGACAAAGAAAAGTAAAGAGACATAATGAGATAGTAAAGTTCTAAGAATACCCACCAAAACTACTAGAAAGAGAAAGAAAAAAAAACTAAAAAGAATGGTAAAAGATGAAATACAGATGCTTAAGAAATCAGAAACAATTAGAGATAAGTATGTAGAAACATATAGATAAGGAAGTACCATAATTGGAAGTAGTAAAAGAGCCCATAGCAAGCCTGATCAAGAATAAAATGTTGAGTAAACCTGAGCAAGATTCCTTCCTCTCTATTAAGATCATTCCCACATCGAAAAAATCCATTAAGAACACTAAATAGCCTTAAACACCTCTTATAGACAGTAAACCTCCCGAGTAATGAAGGATAGACAGAAAGATAAAAGAAACAAGAACTCAGGAATAGACATAGAAGTTTGAATGGACAAGAAATGTCAAAAGTGTACAGAGATCTTAGATCCCTAAAACCATGTCCACAGGGAAATAAGTGAAGGTCGTAAATAGAGATGACTAATTGCCTTAGTCTAAGAATTCGATAGATAAGGTCTCGATCTATCTAGATCATCATCTCTCAGCAATACCAGTCAAAGAAGCAGCCCTGACGGAGTCTATCTCATATCTACCTTACATGAGTAATAGACTAAATCAGGACATAAAGAATCAGGACATAAAGTATGAGAACAAGAGCGCTGGCACCTATTGAGATATAAATTTCTGCCCCACTCTATACCAGCCTAGATAAAGATAACCGTAAGGAAATTCGATGAAAATTTAACCTAAGTCAGAAACAGAAAAAACTAAATGAAAGACCATCCAGGGAAGAACGAAGAAGGACTTAAAGGATAGAAAAGAAAGAATCTGACCCAAGTCAAAAGGGGATAAGTAATAGTACTTATAAGCAACCCAGAGATCAGACGAATACCAGTAGAAGTCCACGTGAGCTCAAAAGAACAGACTCATGAGATGAGAAACACTCAGGATTCAACCAAAAAGTACTAGTACGGACAGAAAGATTAGATGGTAATGTTGTAACCCGTAGTTAGAGAAGAGAAAAGAGATATAGGAAGTAGCCAGCAGAACGAATCATCACTAACCTCAATGGCATGACTTAGAGCCAAGAGATATGATATGAAACAGTAAGAAGGAAACAGAAAGTGACAAGAGAATTCAGTACGTAAAGTGACATAGGTAACGTATCTTGAAGACAACAACGTAAATAGAGACCTCAGAATGGGTGATAAAATTTGTGGAACCCTAATACAATAAGTAGTCGATTCAGGTCCCGACAGAGCGAACGATAATTCTTCCTTCCAGTAACCCCTACTTCAGTAAGTATATAAACACTTTACTAGAAGTGGGAAGCATGTGTCCACCCCTCAACTTAGAGCCCAGTAACGATTTGAATTATTAAGGGAGGGCGTTGGACAGAATGGATAAATCACGAAATAGCAAGATAGTTGAACAGTAGAATAGATAACCTCTAAGAAAGTAAAGGTTCAAAAGAGTAAGGAATCAAAGTAAGCAATGCATAGCAACGCTGACGTAAAATACTCGACTTATACAGAGTTTCCCATAACTTAGATACTCGACTTATACAAGATTGGTGAGAATGTACCGCCCAAGCCAAATGATCAGTAACGATGTCATAACTTGTGTTAAGATATGGAACTTCCAAGGAAGTGAAGACTTAAGATATTCAAGAAACCGAGATAAAGAGGAAATTCAAGTAACATAGCAAAACATAGAAAGGAAAAATAACAGAGGGAGTACGGTAGGAGTTTGAGATAGCATAAACCTTATGAAAGTTCTCAGTAAGAGCTAGTATGAGCAATAGCTGGAAATAAATTACTAGTAAAGTTGAAGAAGGTAATTCATATAGTTCTTCACAGGAGTACCTAAGTCTGGGAGCCCACACCAGATATGTAAACAAGAGAAAGTCCTAAGCTTATACATAAGCAGCACGCACAACTGCAGCACAGATAGCTAGTGAGAACACTACAACCAGAAGACTCCAGGACAATCCTCACCCTCCCAACCCTCATTAGGCAACAGTAACAAAGATGGACCTCGATGTTCGCCTGGAGATACTCATAGAAACAAGTGTATGCGTAGTGAAAGGAGATCAAAACATAAAGCCTTTAAATATAGTACAAAAGCATAATAGAAGAGGAAAATAGTCGTAAGTGAGATATTTAAAATAGAAGTTGTCTAGATGAAGCGATGAAGAGATGAAGTATTAGTTTAGTAGTGACGGGGATATAAAATAATATTAGTAGACATGGTTAGGGTCATGCAAGAGATGATATCCTTCTGATAAGGCAACAGAGGCATAGATCACAAAACTTCTAGGTATAGAATAAGATCAGAAGACAAGACAAGAAGGTCAATAAGTCAAAGGTTTGGTAAATGTGTAGTGTTGTATGGAATCGAGGAGATAAGTTCACTTCAATGCTGCATTTGGTAAAGTGTGTGAGTTGCCAAGGTATAATTTACGTACCGGTCAT
This sequence comes from Zanthoxylum bungeanum, assembly GCA_019454045.1. Classification (NCBI taxonomy): domain Eukaryota; kingdom Viridiplantae; phylum Streptophyta; class Magnoliopsida; order Sapindales; family Rutaceae; genus Zanthoxylum; species Zanthoxylum bungeanum. Next base: position 79,933 of record SKCR01039204.1, on the reverse strand, counting down.
CGGATAAAGATTAAATCCATAAGTTTGTGTATATTTAGGTATACCTGATTAACACACTTGATAAAGCAAGAATATGGAAACAATAAAAGAGGGAGATCCTATGATGGAACCAGGTATGGAGAACAAGTTAAGGACATCGTAACCAAATTTATTATAACAATGGAAGTAAAAGAACAGACAGAATATGAACTGTAACTAAAATCGAATCGACGGCGAGACACATAATATATTTTAAGCCAAAGTATACATAAAGGTCATTTCAGTTTAAGAAATTTACTTCTAAGTCATTAGCCAATTGAGAATGATCCCAAAAAAGCGACCCAGAATTGACCTTTTTAATACAAAGTCATTCAGTAGATAACACTAGTAAGCAAGAGGTACATGAAGAATCTGACCCTGCATTATAAAGTGCTAAGCTTCATAGATAGTCGAAGAAGTGAGAACTTGGAATAACAGAACCCATAAGTAGTTGAAGCTTAGTGAGAAAATAGAGAATTAAATAGTTAAGTTATGGAGATGAATGCTAGTTCGTGATACATAAGCAGCGTTAAGGGAATATACAAGAGATTATTCTTTTATACATTTGCACCAAAATGGAATCAGTACATGCAAAAGGCTTAACCATGGAGAACGCTAGTATTTCTAGAGAAGCTCGAAAATTACCCGTTAGGAAGAACTCCATGGAGACAAGCAATGTTGAGCATAATTAGAAGTCTAAAAATGAGATTTCCGTAAGGCATAACAATAATTGTAATTTGACGGTAGTATTAAGTATCCAGTAGAACTCTTATGAAACAAGAACAAGGAATTGCCACTCAATCAAGAATTCAAGAGGTATCATGCATGAAACGGATATTAGGATAAGAAGAAGAGTAATGCATACTTATGAGCTAAAGAATGAACAATCAGTTAAACGAAGGTATTGGTTCTTAACTCATAGTAAACCCAGGTAATGTGATATAGTTTACAGAAAAGTATCAGTCCATGCAGATAGAAATATAGTACCATCTAGGTTATGATACAATTGATGGAGCGAAGTAGAGAATAAGTATGTAGATGGTTAAAAGTTGAAGACTTAAGAAATAGCATGTGAATCATGTAACTTGCAATAAGATGTTTAGTATCCAAAATTTCATATCTAGACAGACTCCAGAATTCCAATTCTAAAAAGGATTCAAGGACGAATCATATTTAAAGGGGGAGAATTTGTAACATCCGGTGACCCCGACGACTTGTACATTACCAGAGCCTGACGAATATTACAGTTCAGAGGCATAATTCTTCATATAAATTATGTTCGGGCAACTACGTGCTCATAAAATGGCATTTGGGACATTCGGTAAATCCCTTGAAATTCCGATGAGGAACTTAGCTTACGTCTCATCCCGAACATTCTTTAATAATTGGGCCGAAATATTTTCATACGATCTATGATATTTATGAATTTTATATGTCTGAAAGCTTAGACCGAGAGCTACAACTTTCGTGTTGGATATGTTTCCAAATTCGAACCCGAAATGGGTCAACAATCATAAATTTTGTGACTGCTATAATAATTTCGGGAATAGTCTATATAAAGGTGAGGGGGAACAATACTAATGACTCGTTCCATTACAAAATCAGCCTCACTTTGTCTATAAATAGAACATTGTTCACTCTCTCGCTCACACACAAAAAACGTGAAGAGTAAAGAGGGATGGAGGGATTTTCTTTTCTCTTATTTCGCTTCATTTCAAAAGCATTTTGATCCATCCTAGCATGTTTCCAAGCTTAGTAAGTTTTCTTTTCTCCTTTCCTCTCCTCATTTTTCATTTTTAAGCTTGAAAAAGAAAAGCCTCATTTCGCATATAGCATACCCTAGCCATGGGAATTGTTAGATTTGGCATGAATAAGTTGTTGGCATGTATTTTGAGAAGTCTCATGATAGTATAAGCATTGAATGAGGTTTATATGTGTATGAATATATTGAGAAAATTATGCTTGTGGATTTAATGATTATTAATGATGGTTTGTGTTGGGTTGATGAGATGATTTTGAGAAATGTTGAAGATTAGAGGATTAATTACGTGATAGTATTAGTATTGGATGAGCTCTATAAATATATAATGTATTGGGGGTTTGTTTTTGTGATTGCATGATATTTAGAATAAATGAGTTTGTTTTGGTTTAAGTTGAAAATCTAAAATTGCGTATTAAATTAGGAAATTAAGCATTTTTATAGGTTATAAAGAGTGGTTATAATATTTCAAATTCTGTTGGGGGTCATTGGATTATAAGAATTAAATGAGAATGTGAAATAAGAAACTTAAGTAACGGTGTTGGGTTAGGATGCTTTCCAAACAGGCTATAAAGATTTACTTGTGAGTCCCATTTGTGATGTCCGATTGATGAAGCGTAAATTTCTAGATAAACTAAACATATAAGGTAGTAATATATCCAAAATTTAGAATTTTTAGACATAAGATGAGACTGGATCGAATTTTTGAAGTCGAGCTATCTGCTGCCATTGTTCCCAGTTTTTCCAATTGTACAGCCCCAGAACTTCAGTCCATAACTTGAGTTCTAGGATTCTAAATCATGATCTGTAAAATCTAACATAAAATAGACACATGCAAGAGTATTCTATTAAAATTTCATCCCCAAATTCAACCCCGATTAAGCGCACCGAATTTTCAAAGTCAGTGTGGTGCACTGAAATTTTCTAGAAATAGGGCATAATATGGAGTTTTGCGAAGTAGCTTGTGAGATCCTCAAACGAGCATAGTAAAAAGTATTAGACCACCCTAAAATATTAGTAACATATCATGGATGAGTTATCATGAATAACAAATATATTTTGTTAAGTAAGGATATAATTCACAACCTTGGTACTAACGAATTTTGCTAATTCTAGATTATCACCAAGAGATGCGGTACCGCAACCATCGCAAGTTCCGAATTAGTGAATGGTGTTGGGAAGTGTCCGCGAGTGCGCAGCGGAAAAATATATAATTAAAATTATGATGTCACTTTCCCTTTGCCCAAGACCCATTTGTTTTGATTATTCTACAAGCCTAGGCATGTTACTATATATTCTAAGCATAAAACTAAAACATGCAAAGAACATAAACCTAAACATGCTAACTATCATAAGAACTCTAATTAAAATAAAGAATGAAAAAGACTTACTTGAACCGTAGACTCCTCCAGTCCTCCCTCCAATCTACAAGCTTTTCTCGAACTCAGCAAGCTCTTCCACGTTCCAAAGAGCCACCCAAGTGTGTGGCCTCCAAAGATGCACACATCAAAGCCAAAACTCAACGGCAAGACTACGCCTTGAGTGCACGGGTATTTTGCCTTTGGTGCTAGCCTAGGCAAATACCTCAAAACTTTTAACTCGAGGTTCATCTAGTCAATTAGACTTAAGGATCCTCAAAATCAGTGGCTTACTCTTAAAACTTTAGAGTTGCTCACTTATATAAACCCAAGATTTGATAGGTTTGGTACAAAAATTTGTGAAAAATTCTTTGGGTTTATATAGTGCTCCAAAGACAACAAAATTAATTAAGAATCCGATGTGGGATAAAACCCAATTTAATCTTAGCCATTAGATCTTAATTTAGTGGTTTAATGAGATTATAAAATCCTAATAAGAGTTTGGGCCGAATTGGAATTCAAAACAAATAACAAAATTAAATAATAAAAAAATTTACTATTCACGTGTATAGTAATTTTTTTATCTATTTATTCCAATTCCCAAAGTGCCCCTATCGTCATTCACCAATCCCTAAGCCACTATGGAACCTCATAAATGATCTGTTCAATAATTAAACACATTGAACCATTTATGAACAATTCCTACAGCAATCATATATGATGTTAAATATGTAATGTGTACTGTTAACCATTGATTTCGACTTTGTTGTGTGTGACCTTTTGGGTTCCCCTCAAGTTGGACATGAAATGAATCGTGATAATTTAATCGAACATAAATTATCCTCCGATTAGATGGTCGTTCGATTTCAATGACCAAGGTTGACATCTAGCAACATGCGAAGGCCCCAAAATGAGAAGGAAAGATATATATACTCATTCTATATGCGATTTACATATGATACGGTCCATCGCCTCACTGTATCCCCACCTATTGACCTAGGGTACGAAAAGTGTCTACCCATATGGTCAAATGTATGATGTTGATAGTGTCATGAATCGTGCTAACCCAAGAATCTCACATGATTCTTCCGCTGTGACCACAGTCTCAAGCACTGATCACACATATCAACCCGCGAATTGGAATATTACTCTTATAAGAAAATATTATCCGAGAGAGTGGCGATTCTCTGTTGTATCTTTACAAACTTCATGTGTTTCAACAAATGACCCAATCATACCCTTATGACTGGATCTTTTGAACCGGGAAAGGAGAATTTCAAAGTTATTTGATCCACACATAAGATTGTAAAGACCTCAAGTCTAAGGACTAGTCATATAATCGATACATGAAATTTCTCACAAACACATGGGATAAACACTCCATTTGAAAACTTTCGGCAGTCAGTTCGATGGACACTAGCAACTCATACATCCGTGTGATACACCAAGCGGACAGATCTCCGCTAGTAGCCTATAAGATCGGATACCCCACTTAAGGGCGGATCATATCATCATGTTAGTCTCTCCGCTTTGTGAATGCCCAGATTATTCACAAAACTATGACTAGGAACATTTAAGAGTAATGATTCTCATAAGGCGTGGAAGCCATCATCTTATTACTCCAAGGGCTTTATTACAGTGTTGATGATTCATATAAGTTATGTAAGACACGTATAATAAAGATTGTCATTTTATTAATTAATAAAACTATTACAAATACATGTACATATAGCCCATCGACAAGTTGGGTATAGGGCATATCCCTAACAAATAGACACCCTATTTTTAAGTTGACTTTTTATTTACATCGTTTTAAGTAAAGACTTATTTTTACGTACCTAGGGCGTTAGCCGTTTTATTGTTGTTATATCATTAAAGAGCATGTTTTAAGAAATGTTTCAGAAAGAATGATTTAAAAACATGCTCTAACTTATGGAATTGACAGATAGACATGTGTTGATGTAGAGGACTGGGGGGACGGCGATACATAATGCCCCCATATCCTAGTTCAGGACTAGGGATGGCAGATGCCCCTAGATCCTAGTTCAGGGTGAGGCAGTAGCATAGATCCACACATCTGACTCTTGTTCAGTGGCTTGGGGGACGGCGATACGTAATGCCCCAGACCACTAGTTAGGTGTATGGGGGGATGGCGAGACGTAATGCCCCTATGCGTCAGGTTTTTTAGAGATGGACTTCCAGTGACAGTTTTACTGAGAAAAGTTTTTCAGATTTTGCAGACAAAAAAGCTTTTACAAACAGTTTTACAGAAAGGTTTTGTTTTAAGATAATAAAATAGTTTTCAGAAAAGATGGTTTTCTAGTGATAGTTTCGGTTTTAGAACTAAGAGTTTTTATAAAAGCACATCAGTTTTTGTTTTAATCGTCCACTCACTTAGATCGTTCAAACGGTCTTTCCCCCACTCCCAGTTTCTCTATTTTGTAGGTATTCCCGGAGGACGAGCTCGAAAGGATGAATACTGATGGTAGTCACTAGGGTGTTTGGTCCATCAGGTCAAGTCAGAGATAGAGCTCAGTTCAGTCAGAGTCAGGGAATGTAATGTGTCATGTAGTAAATATTGCATATGTAATGCACTATAAGTATTCACTGCCAGAGTTGTAATGTATACTAAAATTGAGTATTTAGTATGAAAAGTGTTATGTATTTATGTTGATATAGTTGGCCATTGTTTCCATGCATGATTTTATATATGAAATAAGATTAACAGTTGTTAGATAGTGAGAGGCTCAAGAGATTAGGACGGCCTATTCCCTGCCGGAAATATTTTCATATTGGGGATGTTACAAAGATGGTATCTGAGCATGGTCTAGGGAGTCAGTGACTGTAATGGGTAGAGTGTCGGGGTCTTATATACGCAGTATGTCTGGGATGCCCGTATGTGAGGCATTATCTCTCCAGTATCTGATCCTCGAGTACGTCGTCAAAGTTATATAGACAGGTTAGTAAGAATTTTTGATCTATTTAAGTATCTTTCCTTAGAAATAACTATATTCTTTGAAGATCCTTATGTGATCATCCATAACTATTAGCAGAAGTTCAAATTTAGTTATAAAGCCAGAAAATACAGTACTAAGAAAAGTCACCGAAGGGAGTGGAAAAGAGAGCTATACGAAAGTAATAAAAGATGCGTAGATGTTTAAGCAGTCAGAGACAGAGAAAAGTAAAGATACAGAATGAGATAGTAAAGTTATAAGAATACCCACACAGGAAACTAGAAAGAGAAAGGAAATAAAGCTAAAAAGAAGGGTAAAAGATGAAATACAGAATGTAGAAACATATAGATAAGGAAGTACCAGAATTGGAAGTAGTAAAAGAGCCCATATGAGGCCTGAACAAGAATAAAATGTTGAATAAACTTGAGCAAGATTCCTTCCTCTCTACTAAGATTCCTTTCCTCATCAGAAAAATCCTTTAAGAAAACTCAATAGCCTTAAACACTTCTTATAGACAGTAAACCTCCTGAGTAATGAAGGATAGACAGAAAGATAAAAGAAACAAGAACTCATGAATAGACATAGAAGTTTGAATAGGCAAGAAATATCAAAAATGTACAGAGATCTTAGATCCCCACAACCAGGTCCGCAGGGAAATAAGTGAAGTTCGTAAATAGAGATGACTAACTACCTTAGTGTAGGCACTGCATTTTTGCATATAAGTCCCGATGATGAGTCTCGTATGGAGAAACTACCTCTTTAATTATGGAAGCCGCGGGAAACGGACGTTGGAAGGAAATAGTCAAGAATTGACAAATTGTTGGATTTAATTCGCTGGATTAGCTTTGGGTTTGCTTGTTGGACCTCCGTTTTAAGACACACACCAAGCCCACACATCACCAAACCACACACCAAGCCCACTAAATGGACCAAGCCCACACGCCCAAAGACTTAAGCCACACGCCCAATACACCTTCCTAAATAACAAAACACACATTAAACACATGCATAAATCAAGCCAAATCCACTTCCTAAATTAAAGAAATCCCATGGATCCATTGCCTAAATAAACCAAATAGTATACTTAACTAAAGAATAATAAATCAAAATAAATCAAATCACTTCCATAATTAAAAGATTTCCTTATCCCATACTAATTTAAAAAGATATCCCATTAATGCACAAATCTATTTCCTTCTCAAACAAGGATAGCCCCCATCCCTTTTCCTATAAAAAGAACCATTCACCAACACATTAAAGACCTATCTCATTCATCTTAACTCAAAAAAATCTCATAAAAACCTAGCATCCTCACGCCTCTCCCTAGAGCTCACATTCACGAAAAAGCCAAAAAAAAAAAAACCATTCTCGCTCTCTCTCCTCTCTCGGCACACAAGCAGCCCACCGCTTGAGTCATAAACCAAAACCACTAACTCTCTCTCTAAAAGCAACTCCCACCGATTGAGTCATAAACCAGTCCAAAACACTGCTCTCCCTCTCTCACGTGAACACCCACTACAGCCCTTCACTCTCGCATGCACACGTCAAAACCCTAGACCTGCACTCAGCACACACGCTCACGTCCCTCCTTAAATAGTCCATTCACACACTCATGCCACATGCCTCCTTCAACACACAGCCTTTTGACGCAAACAGCCAATAGACCTCACGTACCAAGAGCCTTCACGCACCAACAGCCAGTACACATTAGCCATTCACGCACCAAGAGCCTTCACGCCAAACTTCCTTCCCATAAACAATGCCAAAATACTCCTTCGCACAAATAACTGCCCATCTCACTGCACACACGAAAACTGCCGTAAATTACACTCATTGCACTGCCCAGTTTGCCGCATATTAAACCCCTTAAAACTGCCCAGAAAATACCCCAAAACGGCCGCATAAACTACCCAGTTTTTAGCCTTAAAACCGCACAAAACAGCAGCCCAATACCCCTAAAAAAACCACCAAAATAGTCCCCTAATTACCAAAAAGTAGTGACCAGAAAATAAAACACAAACAACAGTGAAACAGAGTGAAAACAGCAGCCCAAACAGCGAAACAGTGAGGAAAAATGTTGGATTAGTGAACCAGGAAAGTTGCGGAATATCAACCCTTTCGACGGCCGTGTAACGCTTTTTCGATAGACGATAAAAGAGGTTAGACCTGAGGGCACCTTCTTTATTTATTATTCTTCATTTTTTTTTATTTATTTTAATATATTATAGCATGAGAGTCGTTTTTTGATGCATGATGTGAATTCCGGGTGAACGGAATGCATGTTCTCTTTTGTGGTATATCGGATGGAAACCCGGACATAAATTCCGTAGCCGAATCCGAATAGACGGTAGTGCGGTTTGCACTCGGGATACAATGCCACATACTACTTAAGAGACACACATATTTCGTTTCATCCAAACATATATGCGAGCATGATTTAGTCTAGTATGTTATTTATTTTTAAGCATGATTTAGTCTAGTATGTTATTTATTTTTTTAAGCATGATTTAGTTGTTTATTTTTAAGCATGAGTAGTTATTTGTTTTGCGTTTGGAATTTGCATTAGGTTTATGTTGTTGTTCGCTTTTCGCATTATATAATTGAAATATGTTCATGAGATTTCCGTGTGTTGTCGTGTGTTATGAGGACTTACTTTCCGAGCATCCAAACTTAGACATTGGATTTATCTTTATAAACATGAACTAGATATAGGTTGTTCTTGAGCATGTTGCGTAGATTTGGTTAGGATATTGCACAAATCACATCATTACAAGTGGCATAAGTAAGGGACCATTCCGAACCCAACAAGTTTGAGGTCTTCTCTTGCGAGGGGTGAGTGCGGCCTTAAATCTTTGTCCCGGTTCACACCGGGTGGCGACTCCATATTATTTCTCCGGTTTAGTTCCCCGCGAGCTATTCCGTACTCCCAACTAGGTCGCGAGCCTAGAACAGTGTCGTCGATTTCTGTGTCCTACAGTCTGGAGACTCCACTGGGGATAGAGAATTGGCCCTGAATTAATGTCTTGTAATGATTGTGATTTGTGCGTTAGTTAACCGTGTTTACCGTGGGTTGAAAGAGGTTTAATCAAAGGCAATTTTAAGGCTAGGTAATGGTTTGGTGTCTTCCTTCATTCACTACCTTTCTATAAGGAAAAGCTGTGAAGGCACCTAGATAATCATGTACTTGTAGCTTATTGTGATGGACTAATTTGGAGGACTCGTTGTTTATTCCTGTCACCAAACGATAAGAGCCTAAGAGGCTTGGGTACTTAAGAGAGCCTCTATCCACCCTCCCTCTGGGGAATCTACAACGGGAAATCCATTTGACAGTCAGTCACGCATCTTAACTCGTTGGCACGTATCGTAAGGTATAAAAAAGGTGCGCTCACTTGGTCGCTTGAACCCTTGAGTGGGGAGTCATAGTTGTGGGTAATCCTTCGTCAGCGGGAGCCTTTGTCCATACCCCTATAAACCCGCATATGAACTGTAGTTGTAGGACCAATAGATATTATTCCTTTATACTTGCGTTTAGGACCATCGTCATTTGGATTCAGTTGGACTTTTTGTCATGAAGTATGGGCTTGTTTGGCCATTTAAATTGGGACGAGTCCGTGCTTTATGGAAATTGGGCCAAAAGCTTCTGAAATGCCAATGGGCCATCTTGTGTTTAGGCCTTTTATCATTTGAAGTTGTTTAGCCATGTTATCGCAAAAGTGTAAACCTGTTAGGCCTTTTCAACTGGGACAAGTTTGCACCGCGCAATAGTATGATTGAATGCTTTAAAATGATAATAGGTCGACTTATATATTTCATGCATCTCATGCATACATGCATCATGTTAACCCCATGTCTTAAAAGCCATCATAGATATCCGTTGGGTTAGAGAAAAAAAAAGATTTGTCAAGAAGAGTTCAGCAAACATGGATATCGGGAAAAGGATGTCGAGAAACAGAAAATTTTATGGCAAGGATAGAAAGACCATGGTGGGCCAAAAAAAGAAGAGAAAAAAAAAAAGAAAAAAGAGATAGAAAAGAAAAAAAAAAGAAAAAAAAATTGTTTGTTTTTAGTCCTTAATAGTTAGGCATAAGTCCAATGATGAAATCGTTTGCTTTAGGATGAAATCTTAGAAAAGATAAACTCTTGATGTGCTTTTCTCTGATACTTTGAGTGATTGATCTATGTTAGACTCGTAAGCAGTTCACTATAGGTTCTTAGCGGTGAAAACCTGAGTACTTGGCAATGTGAGTTGAAGAAATTGTAGGTCAGTGAATGACCGTTTTCTTAGATGTCTATCTTGATTTGCTTATGTTATGATGTGTGGTATGGTTGAAAATAAAAGAAAAGTATCTAAAGAAAATAATTGAACCACCTATAACCGATAAGCGTGAAGCTACCCATGGGCGAGTATTAGGACCACCATGAGGAGAAATGCTACCTTAAATGGTAGGTGTGTTGAAAAAAAAAGAAAAAAAAAGAGAAAAAAAAAAGAAAAGAAAAAAGAAGTTCAAAATGAAAAGAAAAAAGAAAGAGACAAAAGAGAAAGAAAACCATACCACATTGAGCACATAAAAGCAACTGCAGGCATAATTGAGACATCTAGGTTGGTTTGACCCATCGATCCCAGTTTTTTGACGAAATCATTAAGTTGGCTTACTTGGGGATTAATCTGCAAAGGAAACTTTGCACACACACACTTTGAGTTTGGCTTAGATCATTTATTCAAAGACTTGGATTTGAGTTGCATTGAATGTTTTGAAGGTTCTCTGGTTTCAATACTGGGCATTCTTTGAGGACGATAATATGTGTAACTATTGGGACTATTTCGTAGCAAGAGATATAGTATGATGATATGGAATGCCACATCACGTGGTCCACCTTGACTTAGTGCAAACAGCGAAAGGCGGAAAGCTAAATCAAGTCTGGGGGCGACCAATCTACCACCCCGTGAATAAGAAGTATAATAAGAAATTGAGCCATGAGACCAGAGAGAAGACCGAGCAATCACCTGAAGAAATGGCTGAAGACCTAACCCAACGGAATAGGAAATTCATTCATGCATGCATGCATACACGTAACGTACTGGCATTCTTTTTTTGTGTTTGTTCTGTTTTATATTCACAGGTTTAAAAAAAAAGCGGCAAATGTAAGCCAACCAGAATCAGCAACATCAATATTAGTTCGGGGATGAGTCCCAAGGTTGAGGCCCATATCAGTTTCAGCTTTGGGGATGAGTCCCAGGGTTGAAGCCCACACATCATCAGAATACCGGGTATGGCACTCCGGGTATGGAGACACAACCGCGACACCTCGGGTATGGGGTTTAACAAGCCGGGAATGGCACTCCGAGAATGGAGCACGGTTCGGGAATGAACAAGTCGGGAATGGCACTCCGAGAATGGAGCACGGTTCGAGAATGAACAAGCCGGGAATGGCACTCCGAGAATGGAGCACGGTTCGGGAATGAACAAGTCGGGAATGGCACTCCGAGAATGGAGCAAGGTTCGGGAATGAATAAGCTGGGAAAGGCACTCCGAGAATGGAGCAAGGTTGGGGAATGAACCAGCAGGGAATGGCACTCCGAGAATGGAGCAAGGTTCGGGAATGGACCACATCACAGTAACGGTTCGGGAATGGACTACCTCATAGTAATGGTTCGCGAATGGACCACCTCACACAGTAACAGTTCGAGAATGGACCACCTCACAGCACGGTTCGAGAACGAACTATCACATCAATAATACCTCGGTGATCAGGTTCAGTATGCCGAGAATGACATTTCGAGGAAGGAGCATGGGTCGAGGCCCACATCAGTATCAGTTCAGGGTCGATGCCCACTACATCATCAGTTTTTCGGGAAGGAAACCAGGGTCGAGGCCCACACTATCAGCAGTTTTGGGAATGAATCCCAGGGTCGAGGCCTACATTATCAACAGTTTCGGGAATGAATCCCAGGGTCAAGGCCCACATCGTCAGAGTTTTGGAATGAATCCCAGGGTCGAGGCCCACATCATTAGAGTTTTGGAATAAATCACAGGGTCGAGGTCCACATCGTCAAAGTTTTGGAATGAATCCCATGGTCGAGGCCCACATCGTCAGAATTTTGGAATGAATCCGGGAATGAATCCCAGGGTCGAGGCCCACATCATCAGAGTTTTGGAATAAATCCGGGAATGAATCCAGGGTCGAGGCCCACATCATTAGAATTTTAGAATGAATCCCAAGGTCGAGGCCTACATCAGTAGAGTTTCGGGAATGAATCACAGGGCGAGGCCCACAATAGCATCAGTATCAGTCTTGCCGGGCATGGCACTCTGAGGGTGAGGCCCACATCATTATCAATATCAGTTTTGCCGGGTATGGCGCTTGAGGGCGAGGCCTATATTAGCATCAGTATCAGTCTTGCCGGGTATGTCATTCTGGGGGCGAGGCCCATAATAGCATCAATATCAGTCTTGCCGGGTATGGCACACTAGGGTGAGGCCTACATCATTATCAGTAACAGTCTTGCCGGGTATGGTGCTCTGAGGGCGAGCCCACATCAGTATCAGCTGGGGGCGAGGCCCACATCTGTATCAGCTTGGGGCGAGGCCCACATCAATATCAGCTTGGGGCGAGGCCCACATCAGTATCATCTTGGGGCGAGGCACACATCATCAGTTTAAAGGAGAGGCCCACATTGTCAATGGTATTGGGATACGTCCCAAAGTCGAGGTGTCATCGTTGTCTGTTGCGGTTTCGGGATGTGTCCCAGGGTTGAGGGCCCACTGCATCATCAGTTGTAGTTCCATGATGCGTCCCAGGGTCGAGGTGCCCCCGTTTTCGGTTGTAGTTCCGAGATGCGTCCTAGGGTCGAGGGCCTACTGCATTATCAGTTGTAGTTCCGGGATGCGTCCCAGGGTCGAGGACCCACTACATCATCAGTTTGAGGGCGAGCCCCACATTGTCAGCGGTATTGGGATGCGTCTCAGGGTTAAGGTGCCCCCGTTGTCGGTTTCAGCTCCGGGATGCGTCCCAGGGTCGAGGACCAACTACATCATCAGTTTGAGGGCGAGGCCCACATTGTCAGTGGTATTGGGATACGTCATAGGGTCGAGGTGCCCCCATTGTCGGTTGCAGTTCCGGGATGCATCCCAAGGTCCAGGGCCCACTGCATCATCAGTTGTAGTTCCGGGATGCGTCTCAGGGTCGAGGACCCACTACATCATCACTTTTAGGATGTGTCTCGGGGTCGAGGGCCCACACATCGGTTGTAGTTTCGGGATGCGTCCCAAGGTCGAGGGCCCACTACATCATCAGCACAGTTCACATTCGGTGGTTCGGGAACAAATCCCAGAGGTCGAGGCACCTCGCCACCATATCAATTCAGTTCAAAACAACAGGCAAGTCAGGTGGCAGCTGGCGAGCCAGAAATTCATTCATCATCACTTTTAGGATGTGTCCCAGGGTCGAGGACCCACACATCAATTGCGGTTCTGGGATGCGTCCCAGGGACGAGGGCCCACTGCATCATCAGCACAGTTCATATTCGTTGGTTTCGGTAACAAAGCCCAGGGGTCGAGGCACCTCGACACCATATCAACTCAGTTCGAAGCGCCAGACAAGTCAGGTGGCAGCTGACGAGCCAGGTAAGTAAAAATGCATTGCATAACTTTGATAGGATTGTCACTGTTACACACTGCACAAGTCCCATCAAAGTGGGGGCGACTGTAGGCACTACATTTTTGCATATAAGTCTCGATGATGAGTCTCGTATGGAGACACTACCTCTTTAATTGTGGAAGCCGAGGGAAACGAACGTCGGAAGGAAATAGTCAAGAATTGACACATTGTTGGATTTAATTCGCTGGATTAGCTTCGGGTTCGCTTGTTGGACCTCCGTTTTAAGACACACACCAAGCCCACACATCACCAAACCACACACCAAGCCCACTAAATGGACCAAGCCCACACGCCCAAAGACATAAGCCACACGCCCAATACACCTTCCTAAATAACAAAACACACATTAAACACATGCATAAATCAAGCCAAATCCACTTCCTAAATTAAAGAAATCACATGGATCCCTTGCCTAAATAAACCAAATCATATCCTTAACTAAAGAAGAATAAATCAAAATAAATCAAATCACTTCCCTAATTAAAAGATTTCCTTATCCCATACTAATTTTAAAAGATATCTCATTAATGCACAAATCCATTTCCTTCTCAAACAAGGATAGCCCCCATCCATTTTCCTATAAAAAGAACCCTTCACCAACATATTAAAGACCTAGCTCATTCATCTTAACTCACAAAAATCTCACAAAAACCTAGCATCCTCACGCATCTCCCTAGAGCTCACATTCACGAAAAAGCCAAAAAAATAAACCCTTCTCGCTCTCTCTCCTCTCTCGGCACACAAGCAGCCCACCGCTTCAGTCATAAACCAAAACCACTAACTCTCTCTCTGAAAGCAACCCCCACTGGTTGAGTCATAAACCAGTCCAAAACACTACTCTCCCTCTCTCACGTGAACACCCACTACATCCCTTCACTCTCGCATGCACACGTCAAAACCCTAGACCTGCACTCAGCACACACGCTCACGTCCCTCCATAAACAGCCCACTCACACACTCATGCCACATGCCTCCTTCAACACATAGCCCTTTGACGCAAACAGCCAATAGACCTCACATACCAAGAGCCTTCACGCACCAACAGCCAGTACACATTACCCATTCACGCACCAAGAGCCTTCACGCCAAACTGCCTTCCCATAAACAACGCCAAAATACTCATTCAGACAAATAACTGCCCATCTCACTGCACACACGAAAACTGCCGCAAATTACACTCATTGCACTACCCAGTTTTCCGCATATTTAACCCCTTAAAACTGCCCAGAAAATACCCCAAAACTGCCGCATAAACTGCCCAGTTTTTAGCCTTAAAACCGCACAAAACAACAGCCCAATTGTTGAAAATGGTGATCGAGCACCATTCACTTTTTGTAGAAATATTTGATATTTATGCAATATAATATTTATTTTATCATGGTTATTTATTTATTAATATGGTTAAAACTCTTACTTTATTTATATAATGTAAATCTAATTGTTAGATTACTCTAAGAGTTAGAGATTTCGAGTTACACTCGGAACCTTATATGAATTTAGTAAAGACCCGAGAGTTACTACATATGGTGATATAGTTGCAAGAGTTGCAAATGGTGTTGAGAAATATCACGCATTCTCTCGAATTTAAATTATTCCTAGTCTAGATATATTGACATGGGTCGGTCATTATATTGGTAAGACTAGTGCATTGTCTATATATGTAATGGACATATGGTTTGTGTCAACAGACTGTGAGCTTAGCGGAAGTTCGTATAGAAATGCAGATATTCATTAGTTGAATGAATGTTGAATTAACTCATAAAAGATGACTAATAGAATTCCATAAAACTGTCAATAGTTATCTTTTCGAGTTGAGTAGTTATTGTGGTCCTTTGACTTGAGACACACGGTGGTCTTGTGAGTGATCCTCTTGTGTCTGATACCATGCATGTCAGAGACCTTTCATGGTCTGGCCTATGGATGACTGTTAGGTATAGACCGATGCTCACGAAGATCGGTGTGTGTTAATATGAGGATTCATCAGTCCATATGGTTGGATTTTGTTTCCAGAAATTTTTAGAATATATTCCGGAAATCTTTTGGCCGAAAGTTCGTTGAAGAAATTGTTTATTTGACATTATAAATAATATTCAAAAAGAGTTTTGCTATATTATTTAATTAATGGAATATAAGGATGAAAAATTTCATATATTGAGTAGATAAGGTTTTGACAGTATAACTATAACCTTACTCAATTGGAAACAGAAATGACGAAGGGATTATACATTAGCGTTTTAACCTCGACTTGTGTGGTTCGACGTGTCGTGTTGTTTAGTCATTTGTAGGTGGACAGGCCTTCATGAAATATGTATACAAATATATATATATATATATATATATATATATATATATATATATATATATATATATAGTAACAATGAACGTGAGCTTAGAGAGTTTCCATATTGAGTTTACTCGTTGAGCACTAGGGCGACCTTTCGTCAAATGTTGACAAAGTATTTTTTGGGTTTTAAGGATTAAATTGTTTATCCAATAATTCATGAGAAGAATTGAATTAATTAATTTTATATCAAGAGTTGATATAATTTTTATTGTATAATAAATGTAAATTTGATTTACATTAAATTAGTAATTATTTTGTGAAATTAATTTAATTGTTAAATTAATATATAAAATTAGTTACTTGGTTTATACAAATAAAGGTTTTAATTAATTAAAGTAACTTTAGTTAATGTAGTTGAATGTTTTTAGTTAAAGTAACTAAAATCTTTTTAATTGCAATTTAGTTACCTTGGTTGGTGAGATAATTTAACTATGGTTGAGTTGTTTTTTTTTGAAACATGTGGTGTAGGGAAAAGATTCCCTTAAACCATGGTTTAAATGAAAGGCTTGGATTTGTTTTATTAATTTTAATTAATAAAAAGAAAATGAAAAACAATTGCTTTGTTTTTTCCTCTTTGGCTCACTGCTTCTGCCGAAAATAAATAATTGATTTTTGGCTTCTTTCTCAACTTACCTACTGCATGCCGAAAGAAAGAAACCTTCATTTTGCTTCTTTTGCTCTCTGCCGACAGAAACAAGAGAAAGAAATTGATTTTTTGTTTTCATAATCCAAGCCAATAATCTCACCAAATATTACCCAACATATAATCAAGTCCATGGAATTAATCCTCAATTGTTAAGGGTTAATTTATGTTCTTGAGGTTTTCTCTTTTCCTAGGGTTTTAAGAGTTAAAATTTGGGGAAAAGTTGGTTGCTATTCTTGAGTGATCAAACCACCTTTTGATCACCAAGATCTGTTCTTGGAGAAGCTCAATTTGGTGGAGGAAGAAGGGATTTGAAAGGACTCAAAGCTTGGAGAAATTGGAAAAGCTTGGAGGCAAAAGTTTCAATCAATTGGAAAGCTTGTGGTAAATTTAATTTGTAAATTTATTGTTCAAATTCTTGATGATTGTTGTTGAGAAAAATTGTTGTGGATTTGTTGGATTAATAGGAAGCATGTTAGTGAGGAATTAGAAGCATTTGAGTGTTGAAAATTAGTTAATATTGATATGTTAATTTTGAATGCTTGGATTAATTTTTTCAAGAGTTGGAAAATTATATAGTATGCTTGAATTAATTTTTTCAAATGTTGAAAATTAATTTTAGTATGTTTGGATTATTTTCAAGTGTTGGAAATAATTAGGATGCTTAATTTTAATTTGTCAATAGTTGATAAATTGATTAAAGTGTGTTGAAATTTTTAAATGGACTTATGGTAATTTTTAATACATGAAAATGTTTTAATGCATTGGAAATTTTAAGTTTGTAATTAAAAATTTTAAACCCACTATTTTTAAGGACTGCTAAAAATTAAAAAAATATATATATTTTATTCGCTCGCGATTTGATTCGGGCGGGTTTCCGCTGCGCTCGGTTTTGTCCGTTCCTCACACAACACCAATACCCCTCAAAAAACCGCCAAAACAGTCCCCTAATTACCAAAAAATAGTAACCAAAAAATACAACACAAACAGCAGTGAAACGGAGTGAAAACAGCAGCCCAAACAGCGAAACAGGGAGGAAAAACGTTGGATTAGTGAACCAAGAAAGTTGCGGAATATCAACCCTTCCGACGACCGTGTAACGCGCTTTCGAGAGACGAAAAAAGAGGTTAGACCTGAGGGCACCTTCTTTATTTATTATTCTTCGTTTTTTTATTTATTTTAATATATTATAGCATGAGAGTCGTTTGTTGATGCATGATGTGAATTCCGGGTGAACGGAATGCGTGTTCTCTTTTGTGGTATATCAGATGGAAACCCGGACATAAATTTCGTAGCCGAATCCGAATGGACGGTAGTGCGGTTTGCACTCAGGATACAATGCCACGTACTACTTAAGAGACACACGTATTTCGTTTCATCCAAACATATTTGCGAGCATGATTTAGTCTAGTATGTTATTTATTTTTTAACCATGATTTAGTCTAGTATGTTATTTATATTTTTAAGCATGATTTAGTTGTTTTATTTTTTAAGCATGAGTAGTTATTTGTTTTGCGTTTGGAATTTGCATTAGGTTTACGTTGTTGTTCGCTTTTCGCATTATATAATTGAAATATGTTCATGAGATTGCCGTGTATTGTCATGTGTTATGAGGACTTACTTTCCGAGCATGCAAACTTAGACATAGGATTTATCTTTATGAACATGAACTAGATATAGGTTGTGCTTGAGCATGTTACGAAAATTCGGTTAGGATATTGCACAAAACACATCATTACAAGTGGCATAAGTAAGGGACCATTCCGAACCCAATAGGTTTGAGGTCTTACCTTACGAGGGGTGAGTGCAGCCTTAAATCTTTGTCTCGGTTCACACCGGGTGGTGACTCCGTGTTATTTCTCCGGTTTAGTTCCCTGCGAGCTATTCTGTACTCCCAACTAGGCCGCGAGCCTATAACAACGTCGCTGATTTCTGTGTCCTAGACTTAGTCTAAGAATCTGATAGATAATGTCTCGTTCTATCTAGATCATCATCTCTAAGTAATACCTGTCAAAGAAACGGCCGTAACGGAGTTTATCTCATACCTACCTTACATGAGTAATAGACTAAATCAGGACATAAAGTATCAGAACAAGAACATCGACACCTATTGAGATAAAAATTTCTGCCCCACTCTAGACCTAGACCCGGTCGACGGTTCGGTTTCGGTTCAGAACCGAACCGAACCGGCCGGTTTTTAGTTCCACACTGAAGTGGAACCGGAACCTTGAATCGAACCGGAACTGACCGGTTCGGTTCCGGTTCTGGTTCGGTTCGAACCTTTTTTTAAAAAAAAAAATTCGAAAATAAATTAAAATAAATGAGATTAATTTAATAAATAAATAAAATTATTACATTGAAGAGCTTGAGCTTAAATTTTTAAAAATTTAAGTTGCCTACGTATCCTCCAGGGATGAGAGGAATCAAAGCTCACGTAGTTCCATTATAATTTTAAGATATTTCCCCTTTATAAATTTACAATTTTATAATTATCAATCATCATTATCAGTTGATCCTTCAGCTCCGGTTCCGCTTGCACTTGTTGTTGCAGATGCATTATCGAACAAATCTTCAAAATCATCGGGGGCATCTTCTTGTTGTCTCAAATCAGCTCGAGTCCAATCATCCACACAAGTTGTTGCTTATAGAGTGCTTAGATGTAATGAAGATCATCTAGCTTCCAATATATTGCCTCTGAAGCTGAAGGCTTGCTCAACCGCAACGGTGAAAATAGGTGCTGCCAATATCTCTTTAACAATAATTGATAAAACATGATATATATTTTGATGTCGGTTCCACCAGTCAAGGATTTTAAAATTTTTACTAACTAAACTTTCAGTAGGAAACTCGAAATTTGTAGATAAATAATTATCTAATTCAGGGTTATTAGTTGTCGTATCCCTAGCTTTTTTATTTCGTTGCAATAATCAATGATCCACTGCGCTAAGTCTTGTTTAAATTACCGGTTCGCTACTACTAGATTCACTTAATATTCCTAAGTTATATCTTACAATATAATCATTAAATAACTCAATTAAATCATTTCTTAATTTCGTCATTATTCTTGTAATATCAATTTCATCTAATATTCCCAAATAACCATAGTAAGCTTGTAAAGCACCATTCAAACCTTCTAATTTAAATCTATGAACAAAAACAGCAGCAATAAGATAAAGTAAAGGAATGTCTCTAAAATAATTCAACCATTTTACCTTCATAACAGTAATGGCTTCTAACAAAACAATATCATTAGGATCGCTACTTTCAGCATGTTCATCGAGAGCACCAACAATATTCAAACTTTCAAGAAGAAATAAATGTGTTGTTGGATAATAAACACCGCTAAAAGTTAAAGTAGCTTCATTAAAAACTTTTAAAATATCTAAAATGTTTTCACAAATATCCCATTGACTAGGATAAAGTGTGACATTTTGAACATGTTGAGAAAAAAAAACTACATAATGCATCTTTGTATTGAAATGCTTGACATAAAATAAAATAAGTTGAATTCCAACGTGTTGGAACATCTCTTGAAAATTTAATCGATTTAATACCATTTATTTTACAAAACTTCGTCCATTCTCCCCTAACTTGAGAATATGACCAAATACAATTAAGTGCCATTTTAATAGGGTCAAGGAAAGGTGATAATAATTTTAGACCGTCTTGAACACATAAGTTAAGGACATGACATGTACAACGAATATGAAAAAATTGACCCCCTAAATTTGGTTGACATAAGGATTTTAAATCATTGATGGATGCAGTATTTGCAGATGCATTATCAAATCCAATTGTTAAAATTTTATCTACTAAACCATATTCATCAAAAATTACCTTCATCATTCTATAAATAGTTTGTGCAGTATGTTGGTCATCAAAAACACTAAATGTAATAAGTCATTTTTGCATGGTAAATGATGCATCAATCCAATGACAAGTCACAACCATGTATGAGTGTGTTTGCCAATGGTCAATCCAAATATCAGAACATATAGAAATACGACCTTTCATCTCTTTAAATATTTCATTTAAAATAATTTTACCATCTTTATATAATTTAAAAATATGACGTTTTGTTGTGTTTCGAGTCATTCTACATGCAGAAGGATTTAAAGCATTATGCATGTAATTAGTAAAATGAAGTTTTTCACCAAAGCTTAAAGAAAGATGTGTCATACAAGTTAATTTCGCAAATTCTTCTCTATTTTTTGCATCAGAATATTTAAATAAATCTACAGCACTCGTACCTCTACTAGATGATGTGTACCTGGCCATTTGAGTTTGCATCGCATCAATTCCAAATTCAACCGGATGATGTTTTTCCAGGTGCTTGATCATATTGCCGTATCCACCAGAAAATTTGTAGGTAACCCCACAATAGTTGCAAATCGCTCTTGAACTGTCATCGTTTAATTTTTCTAAATGAAAATGAATTCTGAAAACATCCGAGGAACGAGCCTTAACTTCTATTCTCTGTGATTATGCACCGACACTAGGGCTGCTCTCTTGGGTTGGCATATTTGACATGAAGTTCTCATATGAGCTTGTCATTTTTCGTTTAAGAAATAAGTAAGAAAAAAAATTGACTAATTACGAATGATAATAACTAATTGAATTGAGATTGAGAATAAGAGAATTGTAGGAATTGAGAGAGTTGAGAATTTGGTGTGTTGAAATAATGAAAAATGAATCCTATTTATAGAGTTTTATGATTTTTTTGATACAAAAAATGCCCCTAAATATAACCATTTTATTACCGCTATTAGGGATATATTAGGAATTTATAATTTATAATTATTTTTATGCCTTTAGGCATTTTTTATTTTTATTTTGAGGGCAGAGCCGTTGGCTCCCTGCCCTCCCCCAATGGCTACTAGCTGTTAGGGGTTAGGGTTCCTGTTGGAACCCTACGGTTCCAACATTAACCGTTTCGGTTCCGGTTGGAACCGTTGAACCGGTGGAACTTTACAGTAATATTCCACCGGTACATACCTGTTCGAGTTGGGGTCGAACCCCAACCGAACCGATCGACCACGGTTCCGGTTCTGGAACCAGAATCGGAACCTTCCGGTTCCAACCGGTTCAGTTCCGGTTCAGAACCGGAACCGTGGCCGGGTTTATCTAGACCAGCCTAGATAAAGAAAACCGTAAGGAAATTCGATGAAAATTTAACCTAAGTCAGAAACAGAAAACACTAAATGAAAGACCACCCAAGGAAGAACTAAGAAGGATTTAAAGGATAGAAAAGAAAGAACTTGACCCAAGTCAAGAAGGGAAAAGTAGTAGTACTTGTAAACAATTCATAGTTCAGACAAATACCAGTAGAAGTCCACGTGAGCTCAAAAGAACAAACTAATGAGATGAGAAACACTCATGATTCAACCAAAAAGTACTAGTGTGGACAGAAAGATTAGATGGTAAAGTTGTAACCCGTAGT
This sequence comes from Zanthoxylum bungeanum, assembly GCA_019454045.1. Lineage (NCBI taxonomy): Eukaryota > Viridiplantae > Streptophyta > Magnoliopsida > Sapindales > Rutaceae > Zanthoxylum > Zanthoxylum bungeanum. Next base: position 57,758 of record SKCR01039204.1, on the reverse strand, counting down.
TAGAGTAGAGAGCAGAGATCTAGGAAGTGTGGATGCTGGATTTCGGCCGAGGTCCACAATCAGAATTTGGAAATAGGGCACTAACAATCCTGCAAAACAAAGAAGAATGAATGGGAGTAGACTGCCTACCGGTGTGGTAGGTACCGGAGACACTCCGACGCCCAAGTCAGTAGTATGAAATGATCAGTAAATCTGTAAAATATGAAAGCAAGGTTTGATGTTACCTTGAATTCTTTTGGTAGCCGTGAGGGCGGTGATAAGTGTTTAAAGAGATGGATTACTCTAAGAGAGTTAGTGTCAGAGAGCAGAGACTTGTAAGAAAGAAGTTGAACTCTGCCCTGTCTCTCGAATTTTGTTCCAATTTATAGATGAAGATTATCATCATTGGCAGCTGGCATAAGTCCCACCACGTGCTTTGTGTATTTGATAAAAGGTCTGGGCAGGTGGGAATAGGTTTCGTGTCGGGCAAAGTAGAAGAAGAGTAGTTGATATAATTAGGGGTTTTTGTCTTCAGGCTTATGACTTAATTGTAATACAATAATACATAAATCTTTTGAGCCTGGCCTTTACTTTCGGGCTTTGCATACCATTTTGAGCTCTGCATATCATTTTGGGTTTAAGGTAAATGACGGTTTTATCCTTGGCCCATTTTTGGTTCGTACAGGAAGTAGCTAACAAAACGAATCATCACTAAGCTCAGCGGCATGACTTAAAGCCAAGAGATAGAATATGAAATAGTAAGAAGGAAATGGAAAGTGACAAGAGAATTCAGTACGTACAGTGACATAGGTAACGTAGCTTGAAGACAACAACATAAATAGAGACCTCAGAATGGGTGATAAAAGTTGTGGAACCCTAAGACAAGAAGTAGCCGACTCAGGTCCCAACAGAGCGAATGATAATTCTTCCTTCCAGTAACTCCTACTTCAGTAAGTATATAAATACTTAACTAGAAGTGGGAAGCATTTGCCCACCCCTCAACTTAGAGCCCAGTAAGGATTTGAATAAATAAGGGAGGGCATTGGACAGAATGGACAAAACACGAAATAGCAAGATAGTTGAACAGTATAACAGATAACCTCTAAGAAAGTAAAGGTTCAAAAGAGTAAGGAATCAAAGTAAGCAATGCATAGCAACGCAGAAGTAAAATACCTAACTTACACAAAGTTTCCCATAACTTAGATAATTGACTTATACAAGATTAGTGAGAATTTACCACCCAAGCCAAATGATCAGTAGTGATGTCATAACTTGTGTTAAGATATGGAACTTCCAAGGAAGTGAGGACTTAAGAGATTCAAGAAATCGAGATAAAGAGGAAAGTCAAGTAACAGAGCAAAGCATAGAAAGGAAAAATAACAGAGGGAGTACGGAGGATTTTGAGAGAGCATGAACCTTATGAAAGTTCTCAGTAGGAGGAAGTATGACCAATAGCTAGAAATAAATTACGAGTAAAGTTGAAGAATGTAATTCAGATAGTTATTCCCATGAGTACCTAAGTCTGGGAGCCCACACCAGCTATGTAAACAAGAGAAAGTCTTAAGCTTATACATAAGCAGCATGCGCAACTGCAGCATGGATAGCTAGTGAGAGCACCGCAACCAGAAGACTCCAGGACAATCCCCACCCTCTCAACCCTCATTAGGCAACAGCAGCAAATATGGACCTCGATGTTCGCCTAGAGATACTCCCAGAAACAAGTGTATGCGTAGTGAAAGGAGATCAAAACATAAAGCCTTTGAATATAGTACAAAAGCCGAACGGAAGAGGAAAATAGCCCTATGTGGGAGATTTAAAAGAGAAGTTTTCTAGATAAATCGATGAAGAGATGAAGTATTAGTTTAGTTATGACGGGGATATAAAAGAATAGCCTTATACATGGTTAGGGACATGCAAGAGATGATATCCTTCTGGTAAGGCAACAGAGACATAGATCGCAAAAATTTCAGGTATAGAATAAGATCAGAAGAGAAGACAAGAAGGTCAATAATTCAAAGGTTTGGTAAATGTGTAGTGTTGTATGGAATCGAGGATATAATTTCACTTCAATGCTGCATTTGGTAAAGTGTGTGAGTTGCCAAGGTATAATTTACGTAAACGGTCATCGGATAAAGTTTAAATCCATAAGTTTGTGTATATTTGTGTATACCTGATTAACAACACTTGATAAAGAAAGAATATGGAAACAATAAAAGAGGGAGATCCAAGGATGCAACCAGGTATAGAGAACAAGTTAAGGACGCCGTAACCAAATTTATAGTAATAATAGAAGTAAAAGAATGGACAGAATATGAACTGTAACTAAAATCGAATCGCCAGCGTCGACGTCGAGACATGGAATATAGTTTAAGTAAAAGTATACATAAAGTTTAGTTCAGTTTAAGAACTTTACTTCTAAGTCATTAGCCAATTGAGAAGGATCCCAAAGAAGCTACCCAGAATTAACCTCCTTAGTATAAAGTCATTCAGTAGATAACACTAGTAAGCAAGAGGTACATGAAGAATCTGACCCTGCATTATAAAGTGCTAAGCTCCATAGATAGTCAGAGAAGTGAGAACTTGGAAGAACAAAACATATAATCACATATTTGAATTACATATTTGACATGTGACTTCTTGAACTGACTTGACATGATCACTCTTCCTAATTTATAAGGCCTTAAATTTTTTAGCTAGAGATGCATATTTAGCAGAAAGGTCATGGTCTTCCCTAAGGTTAAACAAACCTCTATCAGATGACTATGGTTTTATAGATGACTTATAAGTGCCAAATGTATCCCATTGTTGTGTATTCTCTACTATGTGTTGTAGATAATCTAGTACATCTTCGGGATTTTTGTCCCTAAACTCGCCATTACACATCATTTTCATTATTTATCTACCTTAGAGTGTTAAACCCTCGTAGAAGTAGGAAACTGGGCTCCATGTTTCAAACCCGTGACGTGGAAAAATATTTAACATCTCTTTAAATCTCCCCCAATATTGGGAAAGTATTTACATCGAGTCTTGTGTGAAAGTTGTAATTATCCTCTTAAAGAAGTTTGTCCTGTGAGGGGGAAAGAATTTTTCAGAAATTGCTCTTGCAAATCATCTCATGTACTGATGGATCTTTACCTAAGGTTTTGCGGCCAAATTTTAGCTTTATCCTTTAAAGAAAAAGAAAAAACTTGAGTCGAATTATATTCATGTTATAATTTTGGTCCGTGCAAGTATTACATACCTCTTCGAATTCCCTAAAGTGCTGATAAGGATTTTCTGATTCTAGACCGTGGAATGTTGGTAAAAGTAGGATGATACATGGTTTAAAATTGAAACGTGATACATCTGGGGGAAAATAATGCAAGATGGTGATCATGTCCTAGTGGGTTTCGTGAATTGTCTGAGTGTCATAAGATGATTAAGATCGTCATGCTGAGACTTATTTTGTTCCCGATCAACTAGATGTTAAACTCGGACAGGTGGATTTTCATTTTGGTTCTCGGTCATTTTGACTGACGATGAAGGTGATGAAGACTCTCTATTTAATCTATCGTTTGATGATCGAGACCAATGTCTCATCTAACCTAGATGTAGACTATATGCTGAAATTAAAATATGCAAATGCAATACTTACAAAAAGAAAAAATAATAATAATAAACAAGTGAAAGAAAAAAGTAAAAATAAATGACAAAATTAAAAAGAAACACAAAATTTTTTTTAAAAAAAAAGTAACACAAAATTAAAAAGAAACCCAAAATTGATTCGTTTAATATTGAGTGTTACCGAATTAGTTTTCAATACTCTTGGGGGCATGCTCCAGTAAAACTAATTCATCTTTTTAATTAAGGTTCCATTAGTTTCTACAGTTACATATATGATATGTATAAGTATAAAATTTGAATCTTAAAAGGTTTGAGATTTGAATCTTTCTTTTGTTTAACAGTTATATAATTGAAAAGTACTTGCACCTCAGAGGTACAAGCAAAAGTTTATCATTTAATTTTATTTAATAAAATATTATAGTCTATTTGATAGAATATCTTTTCTACGATCCCGAGTAAAAAAATTGTTTTATTACTTGGTTTGTAACATCAGATGTTAACAATTGAAGAAAAGACTTGACTTATTGAAGTCAAAAGTGAGAGTGATAAACTATAAATGAAACTACGTAATTAATAAGATGAAAATTCCCTTAGAATGCTTCCATATAAGTCCAACAGGATGTCAGAATCATTCACAAAGTATTTGATACTTATCGGTTCTGTTGTTTTCTTATTGAAGAAAATTATCCTATAACTTATAATGGGAGCGATATTTGATATCGATTTCGGAAATTACCATTGAACCATAGATCTAAGATTGTTCATAGCTTACTACGATCAAGTTTTGAACTTGATTAAGCTTTCGTTATGAATTTTTCATAAAATGTGCAAACTGTTTGCGCAACAAAAGCAAAGTGAGCTAATTAAAGGTTTAACCTTTATAGTATGATTGTGAGAAAAGTTAAACTCAGCTATCTATTGTAGATTATGAGAAAACTTGTCTCTGGTCGCACTGATTGAACAATTAAAGATGTATTGGTTAATATTGATATTAAACTATGTAATTTGGCTAAAGAATGCAAAATGTCGTTCTTGAATGGTTTCTTCGAATGAGAGATCCATTGTGGTTTATTTGTTTGAATAGTTCATTCTAGAATGGCCCTAGAGTTTTTATTCCGCTAAGATCACAGTTTGATATACTGGCTTATAGAGCCTATTGTAGACTCAGATAAGCTTTCCAAAAATCTGTGTTCTATAATTTTGATACAGTCAGATTGTCTTATTTTTATCAAAGCAAAGAGAATACATATATGATAGTAAGGTTAGTGGGAGCGTACAAATTTCTTTCTAGTGTTATTTATCCTAACGACATTATCATTATTAATGTAATGATGAGCTGTTTGTGAGGTAAAAGATTTACCTAAGTCTTCTTTTCTCCCTAAAAGCAGTGGGAGTAGTCTCTGATATATTTGATATAAAGTTTTATATATGATATAAAACTAAAAGACTTGTGAGATACTCTCATTAGTCGTGTAGGGTTCTCTAAGAACATGAATAGGATCTATTTAAGCATAAGATATGTGAATACACAAAGTAAGATTGCGGAAAAGATACTCACTTCGATTGGTTATAGGATGTAGAGATAACCAAATTTTGCTCCTTTGTGTTGTGCTCCAAGCTCTCATTTGTATGAATGATTTAGCTCCAAGCTTGTTCTTTGAATTCCAAACTAAAGGGGATAGTTTCCCTAACACCTTTTTGTTGACTCCATTGATGTGCTAACATGCATGATTTTTGAATCAAAAATCATCAAACATGAACCCTAGGTTCACGCCATTTAGAGAGAAAATGATAGGAAGTTTCGGCCCTTGGCCTTAGGAGAAAGAGAGAGATGTGTTTCAATTGTTTTGTATGTTATTGATTTCCAAAATAAATAATGCCATATACCAAATCAAAGTTGGTATTAGTCATTCACAAATCAAATAAAATAATGCATGTGTGTCTTACAATCTAATATCAACTAACAACTTCCATCAAGCTAAAGTGACAAAGTTGACTAGTGATGTGACTTGTGGGCCCCACTTTAAATTCAAAATTTGAGTGGGCCCGCTAATCACATATTGGGCTCGGGTTCGTTAATTCCAAATTAACGAATTTTCCGTTGTGACTTAATTAAATCAAATTTAATTAAATAATTATGCCTAGTAAAATTACTATTAAAGTCGCTTACGGATTAATTCTAAATTAATTCGGTTGCCCGAATTAAAAATCCAATTTTAATTCCGAGTTGAAATCTAATTTCATTTAATATATCGAATATATTATTTAATCGATTAATTCCAAATTAATCATTCTCTCTATTCTATTCGAATTTTATCCCAGATAAAATTCTCGCCGTAATTAATCCTAGATTAATTTTCTCTATCTAATAATTAATCCCAGATTAATTCTGTTCGAGTTAAACATCATCAGTGCATCTTCGGGAAGCGACCCATGAGATCTCTGGATATGTTGGCACTAAATCTGGTTATCAGACTATCCGAATACGTGCGTACCCAGTACCACATTCTTACCGATTTAGAAGACATGATTGGCTTCTAGCAAAGCATCATGCCTACCTAATTCTCTAGAAATATTCTTTTAAGGAATATGTAATCTGTGTCAAGCGTAGTATACGTAGTATTTCGTATTGCGATCCAGTATCGATATCACATGCTAGGCTTAGGGCTGGAATTGATGTCAAGATTGAAGTATCACTTCAGTCATATGAAGATGATGATCACGCAGGATCTGGAACTAGTACTCTTAAGTACTGCAATTATCGGGATATTATGACTAGGCCATGATTATCCGATTATGGAGACTTGTTACCAGAGATCAGTATACCCAGAAGTGGCGTACACAGAACCTGTTAAAGCCCCGGGCGACCAAAACCAAAGTATATTGATTGTCGCAAGTATTAACGATGCAAGTCTCAGGTTAAGACCAAATAAACCTACCCTGATTCGGATTCCCATAGACACATAGTCATACTACCAATGGGATTCCGAGGGGGCTATCCAGAGTGAAGCTGTTTCCGTACCATCGATAAATATAACCTCCTATTACACTTGCATGAGTATCCAATACCCAAATATATGAGAACTATGCCGTTACGTTTCCATAACACGCACAAGTGTAATACTAGTCTATTCCGCATTATCGATGTCCAGTCTCGATAATACTACGACTAGGGATATTTAATGATTAAACCTTAGTGGATTAATATTGTCTCATATCTTATTAATCTGGTACTAATCATATGGACTTTTATCATTTATATATCCCGGTAATCCAATTACAAATGATAAAAGAGCAATTTCATTTGTCACATAGTTAATTTGTACAACAACACCATGTTCTGTACAAATAGTGATGCTATGGGTCATAATTGTCTAACAATCTCCAACTTGGCCTATAGCAAATCACTCAAGTGTCCTACATCTGAACTATAAACGGGTCGCTCAAACTTCTGCTGAGAAACAGCTTTCGTCAGCGGATTTGCAATGTTATCATCTGATGCGTTTTATTCGATCATCACATCGCCACAATGTATGATCTAACGAATCAGATGAAATAGTTGAAGTACATACTTGGATCATTGATGAGACCGTGATTCTTTAGCCTGTGTTGTAGCCCAGCCCAGCTGCTAACAGAACTACTCCTAATCTAATTAGGAATTTTATAGATCCAAAATGCTTCTTTTTCTGCCTCAGCTGCAGCAATATATTCCGCTTTTATCGTTTTATCGGCAACAGTATCTTGCTTGGAAGATTTTCAGCTCACTGTTCCATTATTCAAACTAAATATGTACCCTTATTGCGACTTACAATCGTCTTTATCGGCTTGGAAACTTGCAGCGGTGAACCCATTCACCTCAAGTTCTCCTTTCCCCATATTCTCAGAAAGCATCTTTAGTTCGTCCAAGACATATAAGGATGTTCGTTACATCAATCTAGTGACCATCACTGGATTGGCCTGATTGTGTCTACATATGCTCAAAGCATATAAGACATCAGGTCGCGTACATTTCTTAACGTACGAGCTCTGGGAGAGTGTCAGCAGCTTTCTAGATCTATCCCAGTAGATCTTTATTCCTAGAATAAAGCCTGCTTCTCCCAGGTATTCCATGGAGAATTTTAATGAAAGCCAAGCTTTTACCGATTATATTATGGGAATGTTATTGCTAAGAAGCAATACATCATCAACTTATAGGACATACATTGTCAGTGCGCTCCCACTAACCTTCTTATATACACAAAAATCATATTCATTTTGAACGAAATCATATACCATTATAATCTCATCAAAACGTTGGTTCCAAGAACCCTACGCTTGCTTCAATCCATAAATGGATCGATTTAACTTGTAAACCTTGTTTGCATGGTTCGGCCTGACAAAACCGTCAGGATGTATATAAACATCCTCCAAAAGGTTTTCGTCTAAGGAAAATGATTTTGACGTCCATATGCCATATTTCATAAATGAAATATACAGCATTAGCAAGCATTATCCAAATGGATTTAATCATGGCAACATGTGAAAAAATTTCGTCGTAGTCGACACTATGTCGTTAACGATACCATTTCTGTACAAGCCTAGTTGTGTACATTTGTATGTTGCCATCCATGTATGTCTTCCTTGAAGACATATATAGTACCAATAGGCACAATGCCTTCTAGTACATCAACCAGTGTACAAACTTAGTTGTATACATATAATCCATTTCGGACTTCATGGCACTTTGCCATAAAAGGAGTCGATACCTTGTATCACTTCCTCATACGTAGCCGGTTCATCTTCCTTAATAAGATTGATATCTACATGAGGTGAGATCAGAAACTCATACCTCCCAGGTTGTTTTCTGACTCTCTCCGACCTAGGCGGTTCTTGTGTATTTGAAGATTATTGGTACGGTTTCATCCCTGATGAACTGTTGGTGTTTCGTGAGGATTCGGTGTCTGGAACATTATTACTCTGATTTTCATCGAGTTTTACTTTCTTCCCACTTACCACTGCATATAGGAATTCCTCTTAGGAAAACCGCATGGAGAGCAACAATTACATTGTTCTCTTGTGAGTTATATAAGTACTATACTTTGGTTTCCCTAGGACAACCCACAAATAGGCATTTATCTGATTTGGGTTCTAGTTTGGTACCATCCAAACATTCAATTATATGCCCAGCATCCCAAATCTTCAGGAATGAGAAACCTGGTTTTTTTCCTGTTCATATCTAATATGAAGTCTGTCTAACAGATTTACATGGAACCTTATTCAAAATAAGTCTATCCTATGAAGGAAATTGGTAGCTCAAAGCGACTTATCATAAACCTTACCATGTCCAAAAAAGTTCGGTTTCTCTGTTCGGACACACCGTCAAATTGAGGTGTCCCGGGAGGAGTCCACTGTGAAAGAATACCATACTCTTTCGTGTAATCTTGAAACTCATATGTTTAAGTATTTTCGACTATGGTTCGACCGTAATGTTTTTAATACTTTTACCGGTCTGTTTTCTTACTTCGTACCAAAACCTTTGAATTACTCAAAAGTTTCTGACTTGTGTTTTATAAGATACACATAACCGTAACGCGATGCCACATCCGTAAAGGTTACGAAGTATTTATATCCACCTTCTAGCATAGGTAGACATGGGCCCACTTACGTCACAATGAACGAGGGCTAACAGATCGGTGGCACTTGCACTTTTACCAAGTAAAAGATGTTTTAGGCACTTTGCCTAATAAACTAGATTCATAGACATCATTTGAATTAGAATCAAATCTGTTCTAGTATCCACTCTTCGAAAGTGTTGATATACGAGTCTTGTTTAATGTGTCTCAGACAACAATGCCACTTTTAAGTCTCAACAGATTTATAAAGTTTGAGCTTTTGTTTGTCATATTATATGTTTGAGATTCATTTATATTCTAAATATAAATACTGTTATTCACATCTAATGTGTATATCTCAATATCAACTTTATAAACAAAACACATAGTGTTCTAGAATATAAAGGTATACGTGCAACGGGTTAAACTAGATACAGAGATAATGTTCCTAGTTAAACTAGATAATTTATAACAATTTCCTAATTTAAGTACATGCCCTAAGGGCAGTTCCAATACTTAGGTTTCTACGGCCAAAACAGTGACTCTCATCCCGTTTCCAACTCATAGGTCGATCTCAACTGAGGCCAGTCTCCTGCTAATCAGCAGATCCCGCACATCAGTACATATGTTTATGTACCACATCCAGTATCTAAAATCTAATTTTAAAACCAGTAGTGGACATGTTTATAACAAACATACCTGAAGCCGGAGCCTTGCCCGTCTTCATTTCCTTCATGTCTGCCTTTGTTCATACGGCAGTCACGCTTCCAGTGACCTCGTTTGCCACAGTTTAGGCAGACATCTTGAGATATGTCATTTGTCTTCCTAGAAGACTGTGATGATTTTGCCTTTGCCCCTATTTTAGAAGCCTTCGGCCAAGCCTTGACCTTCTGGGATGTTGAAGTAAGATGCGATTTGCGCTTCTTGCCCTTTTGCAAGCTCTGGCTCTGTCTCCTTGAGCATAGCCAATAACTCTCCAAGAGTTTTCTTTTGCAATCAGTACTTCTAAGATCTAAGAATAGATCTATGAAAATCCTTCAATTTCAATATCATACTATTAGGAACTAATCCTTAGTTCTGATGAAGAAATTAAGGAGTCTTTGCGGCAAGCATAAAGGATTGATCACTAAAGTTGTCATCACGATGAGTCTTCCAAAGCTCATGCTCTACTATTTGCTCAACTCCGGGCTTAGGCCCGAGAGGTCGCTCTATCAAATAGATTAATTTCTCAACTCTCAGGACTATCTTGAGATTCATTTCCCAATATGAAAATTTACGCCGTTAAAGACATTTTCACGTAGGATTATGTTCTTTTATGCTAATCTTTCAGCTATATTGATTGCTATAGTCCAACTATCCAATCAATGATTTCGGGTACAATCAGACGTAATGATTACTATAGTCTAACTATATAAATAACTATAAATGATCGGTTAAATTCAAATAGATTGATTACTATAATCCAATTATATAATCAACTATAAATGAAGTAGTTTGAATACAGTCCAACTATTTAATTAAAACAACAATTGAATATTAGTCCAACTAATATATATAATTTATTAATGACGAAGAATGAAATGAGCGCGTATTGGCAAGTATCTGAACGAAATTGCAAATTTAATACTTGCCTCCCACTAATTTTCGGCGAGCCTCTAACCCTCTGTGGAGTACTCGAGAAACCTAGTTTCCTAGTGGGCTAGGATCCCGTTAAATAACACACAACCTTGACTTTGGCCAACAAGTTGTATGAAACTTAACTAAGTAAATCTCTAAGATCAATTGGATCCCATCCAATTCCTAGATCCAGTAGGTGGACATCCAAGTCCAAAACATATATCCAATATATGCCAATATATCTGATATATTCCCTAACTTTTTTCCTCTGAATCAAATAAGCCTTGGCTTTGGCTCAACAAGCTTAATGAAACCAGTTAAGCGTGACTCATTGACAGTGGGAAAGCTTCGTAATCGAGGCCGATGAACAAGAAGTGACCTTGACTTTGGCCAACAAATCACAACTTGCCCAAGGTGTACGATATGGAACAAAGCCTTCATGATTCAAACACATCCGCGATGGACAAAGGTCTTGACTTTGGCCAACAAACCAATGTCAATCTTGGATCTTGAGAGAGAATCACTCAATGGAAGGAAAAACGCTTAATATAAAATGAGGGTTTTTGTCACGATTTGGCAACCAAATTATTATCTTTAATTAGGTCTCATCATACACCTTTAAGCATGCATTCTAAAAGCATAATAAGGCGCGATAATATAATAATGATATGCGGATGGATATTTAACAAATTGTTACAAGAACAAATCACTCCATTTCCTCTCCCCGGCTAGCACTATTCTAACTTCTACCCAATTACATAATACAATAAAGTAGGGGTGAGCAAAACCGATTTTGGTTCCGGTTCTGCATAGAACCGGAACCTACCCGGAAAAATTCGGTTCCGCACTAAGTGGAACCGGAACCTACCCAATTAAACAGGGTACCCTATTATTCGGTTCCAATCCGGTTCCGGTCCGGTTCCAAATTACCCTATCAATTTCAATAGCTGCAATAATTTCACATGCAAAAGCAAATTTCAACAGTCAGACGGTGTCACGTTGGGTCGCCGGCCCAGTTCTGAGGTGGAGCTTGCTGTCCACGAGACCTAATGGCTAATAGTAAATGAATCACCATCAAGACAGGTTAATTAGTAAGCCAAATTAAGTATCATTTTCGTCATAAGTGAGTAAGATTTCAAGCCAACCAGCTAATATATTATTGCCACAGCTAGCTAATAACACACATGTACACAGATACAACAGTAAAGCATTTAATTATAACATCCCCATAGTTGATGAATAAATATCGAAAATGAGCTGTAAATTTTTGAACTGTCAAATTTAAAATAAGTTCGATTTTTATTTAATCTATCCGAGTATAAATTCGAACACAAATTTAGGACAAAATAACAATGGTCTAATAAAAATTTACAACTGTAGACACACATGCAATCTTAGCACTACATAAATCATCACTGCCCATTTTATCCTATCTATTTTTATGCGTGTTGTAACATCAACTCTCATGCCAAATTTATGTTCATATAAACCGGTTCCATGGTCCGGTTCCGGTTCTGACTATTTTGGAACCGGAACCTACCCGAATAAAATCGGTTCCTTCATATTTGGAACCGGAACCTACCCAATTGCAACAGGTTCCGGTTCCAAACCCAGAAAATCGGTCCGGTTCCAACCGGTTCTGGGTATAACCGGAACTGATGATCACCCCTACAATAAAGAAACCTCATTAACCTTGAGGGGAATTGGTGAGAAGAGAATTACAAAGAGTCAAAAGATAAAGGCTGGACATGCAGGTCCAATTTAATAAATTCTAAATTTATTACAAAAATTTCCAAAATTGCCCTCACCCGTCTAATATCCATCTGATATACATTATTCATACAATACATCCATGTATTCACACAAAGCATGTTATTGAATCAATCTAATCCAATTAATTAATCTTTGAATTAATGACCATCTGATGTTCATACAACGATTTGATTTGCGCGAGTCCAACTCGTTTAAGAATAAATACTCAAAGTACGTATTCTTGAATTATATCGAACTACAATTTTAAATCCAATTTAAATTGTATCGAAATACTAATTCAGATTTAATTCCAAATTAAATAATTACACTTTATTAATGTGTCTTTACGACTTAGATTCTAAATCTAATCTTAATGGGTCTTAAAGGCCCAATTAACATCCAATGTCAACTTAATTAAAGTCCAATGGGCTTTTAATTAATTCATAAGGCATGGGCTTTGGCCAATATGGGTCAAATCCAAATGCCAAGGCCCAATAAAGGAATCACCCTATTTGCCATAAAATTAATTTCGGTCCATTAGGCCCAATTAAATTTAAAAGGCCCATTAATTATATTTGGACTAAACAGAATGGTTTTAGGCCCAATTTGGATCCAATCCAATTGTCATAAACCAACTTGGCCCAACCAAGCCCATTACGCCCAAATACAATAATATTAGCCCAATTCCAAATTAAAGCCTAATTAATTAAATTCCAATATTCCAAATATCACAATTTATTTAATTAAAGTGTATAGCCATAATTAATTAGTTAAATTAACATTTCCAAAACACTCATTTACTTAATTAATCATGTTTTATTATGTTCAATTCATGTCCAACACAATTGAAGCAAAATCAACTCATAACATGTTCTACAAGTCACGGCAATATTGGGCATTTTATATCCGATTTTGATTTCAATCCAATTAAATCACAAATCAATATACTCATGCATTTTAAACACATCCAATTGTCTAAAAATCAAAAAATCACCATGACAAAAAGGTCCATAAGATTCGGCCAGATAAGCAATTAGGGAAAATTAATCTAATCAATTTTCTTAAAATTAATCATGCATAACTCTAAGTTATCATAATCTAAGCTCAACCAAATCATCAATTTGAAGAAATCATGCATAAATCATAAAAGCCCCATATTAAAGTCTATGAACCCTAATTCATTTCATGTTTAATTTGGCTCTGATACCATTGTAAGGTTCTCTAAGAACATGCCAAGGATCTATTTAAGCATAAAAGATGTGAATACACAAAGTAAAATTGCGAAAAAGATACTCACTTTGATCGGTTATAGGATGTAGAGATAACAAAAATTTTGCTCATTTGTGTTGTGCTTCAAGCTCTCCTTTGTATGAATGATTTAGCTCCAAGCTTGTTCTTTGATTTCCAAACTCAAGGGGATAGTTTCCCTAACACCTTTGTTGACTCCATTGATGTGCTAGCATGCATTATTTTTGAATAAAAATCATTAAACATGAACCCTAGGTTCACGCCATTTAGAGAGAAAATGAGAGGAAGTTTCGGCCCTTGGCCCTAGGAGAAAGAAAGAGATGTGTTTCAATTTTTTTGTATGTTATTGATTTCCAAAATCAATAATGTCATATACCGAATCAAAGTTGGTATTAGTCATTCACAAATCAAATAAAATAATGCTTGTGTGGCTTACAAGCTAATATCAACTAACAACTTCCATCAAGCTAAAGTGACAAGTTGACTAGTGATGTGACTTGTGGGCCCCACTTTAAATTAAAAATTCGAGTGGGCCCGCTAATCACATATCGGGATCGGGTTCGTTAATTCCAAATTAACGAATTTTTCCGTTGCGACTTAATTAAATCAATTTAATTAAATTATTATGCCTAGTAAAATTACTATTAAAGTCGTTTTGCCCGAATTAAAATCCAATTTTAATTCTGCGTTGAAATCTAATTTCTTTTAATATATCGAATATATTATTTAATCGATTAATTCCAAATTAATCGTTCTCTCTCTTCTATTCGAATTTTATACCAGATAAAATTCTCACCGTAATTAATCCTAGATTAATTTTCTCTCTCTGATAATTAATCCCAAATTAATTCTGTTCGATTCAAATGTCATCGGTGCATCTTCGGGAACCGACCCATGAGATATCTGGATATGTTGGCAGTAAATCCGGTTATCTGACTATCTGAATATGTGCGTACCCAGTACCACGTTCTTACCGATTTACAAGACATGGCTGGCTTCTAGCAAAGCACTGTGCCTACCCAATTCTCCAGAAATATTTTTTAAGGAAAAAGTAATCTGTGTCAGGCGTAGTATACGTAGTATTGCGTATTGCAATCCAGTATCGATATCACATGCTAGGCCTAGGGCTGGAATTATGTCTGCCCCGTACGAAGCATATATCAGATCTCTGGTAACTAGTCTCTATAATCGGATAATCATGACCTAGTCATATAATCCTGATTACTGCAGTACTTAAGAGTACTAGTTCCGTATCCTGCGTGATCATCATCTCCATATGACTGGAGTGATACTTCCATCTTGACATCACACCCAATACACTATGATTCTCAGTATACCCAGAAGAGGCATACACAGAACCTGCTAAAGCCTCGGATGACCAAAACCAAAGTATACTAATTTTCGCAAGTATTAGCGATGCAAGTCTCAGGTTAAGACCAAATACACCTACCCTGATTCGGATTCCCATAGACACATAGTCATACTACCAATGGGATTCTGAGGGGTCTATCCAGAGCGAAGCTGTTTCCGTACCATCGGTAAACAGAACCTCTTATTACACTTGCATGAGTATCCAATACCCAAATATATGAGAACTATGATGTTACGTTTCCATAACACGCACAAGTGTAATACTAGTCTATTCCGCATTATCGATGAACAGTCTCGATAATACTACGACTAGGGATATTTAATGATTAAACCTTAGTGGATTAATATTGTCTCATATCTTATTAATCTGGTACTAATCATATGGACTTTTATCGTTTATATATCTCGGTAATCCAATTACAAATGATAAAAGAGCAATTTCCTTTGTCACATAGTTAATTTGTACAACAACACCATGTTCTGTACAAATAGTGATGTTATGGGTCATAATTGTCTAACAAGTCGTGTATTAGATATGATCTAATAAATGACACAGCAAAACTATATGTATGACAGTTAGTATAACTGTTTGACATTTAATGTGTCTCTTGTATGTAGTATTTATCTTTTGTAAAGGATGGTTCTTATAGACACTGTAGTTTTACATAAAGCCTGATGATGAGCATCGCATGGAGGCACTACCCGATAAGTTGTGGAAGTCGCGGGAAAACGGACGTCAAAAGGGAAAATTCAGAAAATAAATACATTATCAAATTTAATTCCTTTGTTTAGCCTCGAGCCCTCTTGATTGGTCTCTATTTTAAAGTATTAGCCTCAGCCCAAAACCCTCGCAACCCATGAAAAGCCCATTTCGCCCAAGCCCAATCTAAAAATAATTAAATCATATTTAAAACACATGTCAAAATCCAATCAAATCATCTTCCTAATTTAAATCAAATCCCCTTCCTAATCTAAATAAATCACCTCCCAAATTAAAGTTATTCCCCCAACAAAAATACACAATTTCTTTCCTAAATAATTTAATTAAATACACCCCATAATTGCATGATGTATTTCCTTATTTTGAAAACCCATGCACAACCCCAACCCTAGCACACCATTATATAAAGAACACAAAACCAACCCTAACGTCTTCTTCTTCCAACACAACTCACAACCCCAAAACCCTAAGTAGTTCGCCCTCTTCACGCATACAACTCCCATTGGCTCTCACCCTCATAGCAACAACAAAAACCCTAAACCATTAAACACTCACCGACTCTTCACCAAAAAGAAACCCCCCCCCCCCCCACACACACCTCACACCTCACTCACAGCCCCTTAACAAACGAAAAAATTACAACCACACGTCTCTCAAAGAGGCCCTCATCACTAACAAACACTCAAAGCACACAAACTTTGCTTCAGACCTGATTCACGTTAAACACAAAACAATAAACCCTTCAACACGCAGCCTTGACGTGAACTCCAGCAATCAAACTCCCCCACCAAAGTGACACACGGCCAATTCGCAAAGCAACTAAATAACCCCTCTCATCAACGAACAACAAACGACCAAGCGGCCCCTCATACAAACTAAAGCACAAAACAGCCCTCAAGCAACAAGCCACCGAACACATAAAGAAATAGCAAGCAACCAATGCCCCTCACCGACCAAATAATAACAAAGAAACTGAAACAAATAGTCCAGAAACAGCCACTCTGACCACTGAAACACCCCTGAAAACAGTCCCCTATTTCACCCAAAAATAACCCTAAAACGGTAGCCTTTAGCACCCAAAAATAACCCTAAAACAGTAGCCTTTAGCACCAAGAATAACCCTGAAACAGTGACCGGAAAATAGCAGCAAAAACAGTCATAAACAGCGATGGAAGACAGAGAAAACAGTGAGAAAAATAGCAGCGAACCCGAGTCGGAAAATCAGAAAAGTTACGGAGCATTAACCCTTCCAGCGACGACGTAACGCACTTCCAATGAGCAACTTAAAAGGTAAGACCTGATGGCCCCCTTTTTATCATTTATCTTTTCTGTTATTCTTTGTCGATCACTCACATACATCGTTATGTTGTACGCATAGTTTCATTTGTGTTGAGTTGATGATTTCGTGTTATCTCTTGTGGTATATCGGATGGAAACCCAGACGTAAATTCCGTAGACGAATCTGAATAGACGGTAGTGCGGTCTGTACTTGGGATACAACTCCACGTACCGCTTGAGAAACTTTCAAGCACGTGTTACATTTTGGTATTTAATTTTGTGTTTATTGTTTCTTTGTTTATGCATTGTTGATCTTGAGGCGCATGGGCTAATCATGTGGAGTAAAGGTCATATATTCGAGGGAAATGCCTAAAGGCTACCTTTACCACAATGTTTTGCCGCGCCGGACAAAGTATACTTGGTTGAATGTGAAATGGTTTAAGTCGGGCATACGAAGTCCCATATAGATGTTGGCCTTGGTCGCATCTATTTTATTATTATGTTTTTTACTTTTTTGCGTATTATTGCTTTGTTTATTCATGCATGGTTATCTAGTGCGCATGGGCTAACTACGTTGGATTAAAGGTCCTTCATTTGAGGGAAATGCCTAAAGGCTACCTTTACCACAATGTTTTGCCGCGCCGGACGAAGTATGCTTGATTGAATGTGAAATACGTTCAATCGGGCATACGAGGTCCCATATAGATGTCGGCCTTGGTCGCATCTCTTTTATTACTCTGTTATTTACTTTCCGCATGTTATTGCTTTATTTATTTATGTATTGTTAATTTAGTGCGCATGGGTTAATCATGATGGATTAAAGGTCATCTATTCGAGGGAAATGCCTAAAGGCTACCTTTACCACGATGTTTTGCCGCGCCGGACGAAGTATACTTGGTTGAATGTGAAATACGTTCAATCGGGCATACGAGGTCCCATATAGATATTGGCTTTAGTCTCCTCTCTTTTATTATTCCGTTAGTTACTTTTCGTATGTTATTGCTTTATATTATTTATGTATTGTAAATTTAGTGCGCATGGGCTAATCATGATGGATTAAAGATCCTCTATTCGAGGGAAATGCCTAAAGGCTACCTTTACCACCACCTTTTGCCGCGCCGGACGAAGTATACTTGGTTAAATGTGAAATATGTTCAATCGGGCATACGAGGTCCCATATAGATGTTGGCGTTGGTCGCATCTCTTTTATTATTATGTTACTTACTTTTCACTTATTATTGCTTTATTATTTACGCATTGCTATCTCGTGCGCATGGGCTAATCACGTTGAGTTAAAGGTCCTCCATTTGAGGGAAAAGACAAAAGGCTACCATTACCACGATGTTTTACCGCGGCGGGGATACAAGATATCATATGGACGTTGGCCAAAGCTCTTGGTCGCACCTTTTTTTTCTTCTAATTTTGTTATTCACCTTTTTGTTTGTTATTCACCGCTTCGTATTCATCCTATTAGTTATCTCTATTCATTCTGCCGCATCACTTCACGTTTACTTACATGCATGCTTGCCTCTTTAGTTATTTCGTTTACATTACGTACTTAATTATCCGCTTTTATTATTAATGCTTTTACAGTTATTGTTAATTACATTATTGCACTCCATTGTTTAATACGTTTATCGAATTATGCTTTTGCCTTCATTTTTATTTACGTTTATGGGTGTGCAAACTTGTGTGTTGATTAAATTATCTTGCATGTGTTGCATAAGACTTAGTTACATTATTGCATAAATCCTTTCATTACAATTGGCATAAGTAAGGGACCATTCTGAACCCAACGGTTTGAGGTCTTCCCTTGCAAGGGGTGAGTACGACCTTAAATCATTTCATTGTTCACACTGGGTGGCGACTCTATTTATTCTCCGGTTTAGTCCCCCGTGGGCAATTCCGTACTCCCGACCGTGTCGTGAGCCCGGACAGTGTCGCACACCTCTGTGGCCATGTCTACAGTCTGGCGACTCCACTGGGGATAGAGAATCGGCCCCGAAATAATTTGTTGTCATGTTTGTGATTTTTGCTTTAGTTAACCTTGTCTACAAGTAGGTTGGGACCAAGTGGTTAATAAAACTTTCCAAACTAAAGTTTATTTAACCAAAGGTATTATTAGAGTTAGATAATGATTTGGTGTCTTCCTTCACTCACTACCTTTTTATAGCCAAAAGGAAAAGTTGTGAAGACATCTAGATAATCATTTACTCAGAACTTACCTTAAAGCATATTTAAAGTGATTGACTAATTTTGAGGATCTATTGTTTATTCATGTCACCAAGGCGATAAGAGCCTAAGAGGTAAGGGTATTTAAGAGAGTTCGCTCCACCCTCCCTCATGGGAATTTTCAATAGAGGAATCCATTTGACAGTTATTCATGCATCGTGAAGTCGTTTTCGCTCAAAGCGTCAGATCGTTATATGGTATCATCACTCGTTGGCACGTACCTTAGGGTATAAAAAAGGTGTGCTCACTTGGTCGCTTGAATCCTTGAGTGGGGAGACCTAGTTGTAGGCAACCCTTCACCGACGGGAGCCTTTATCAATACTCCCATAAAATTGCATGAGAACTATAGTTATATGACATATAGAAGCCACCCTTTATGCTTGTGTTTGGGACCATCATCATTTGGATTCATTTGGACTTCTTGTCATGAGATGTGAACTTGTTGGGCCATTTAAACTGGGACGAGTTTGTGTCTTATGACGATTGGGCCAAAAGCTTCTAAAATGCCGATGGGCCACTTTGTGTTTGGGCCCCCTATCATTTGAAGTTGTTTAGCCACGTTATTGCAAAAGTGTAAACCTGTTGGGCCTTTTTCAACTGGGACAAGTTTACACCTCGCAATAATATGATTGAATGCTTTGAAATGATAATGGGCCAACTTGTATGAAAACCTTGATGGACTTAGAAAATCCAATCATAATATAAATATGCTAGAAGCATGAGTCCGATATCCACACTGGCTTTCATCCAGGAAGGATACGCCTTGTTATGGCATATTTATTTACTTTGGATACATCCAAGTTCATCCCCATGACCGCAGTTGCTGAAAGCCCAATTCATCGTTTCTAGACAATGGCATGATCCCATAATAGGCTTAGTCCATGTTGTAAATGGGTGGTCTTTGTCTTTTACCAATGGAAAGGGACTGAAGTGACCAAGGATCACCCCTGTAGTGTAGGAGAGACGATTTTGTGTACCCCACATTGATGCATAAAATAAGCCATACCTAGAACAGAAATGGACATACCACGAGTGTGGGAGGAATAAGGTCGGAAGGATATATTTTGTTTTCATAACCACTTGCATCTCATGCATACACGCATCATGTTAACCCATGTGTCTTAAAAGCCATCATAGATATCTGTTGGGTTAGAAAAAAGAAGACTTGTCAAGAAGAGTTTAGCAAACATGAATATCGGGGAAGAGGAAGCCGAGAAACAAAAAAAATAATAAAAATTTACGGAAAGAATAAAAAGACCATGGGGGGCCTTCAGAAAAAAAAAGTATGGAAAAAAAAGAGAAAAAAAAAAGAAAAAAAGAAAAAAATTTGTTTGTTTTCAGTCCTTAATAGTTCGGCATAAGTCCAATGATGAAATCGTTTGCTTTAGGGTGAAATCTTAGAAACGATAAACTTTTAATGTGCTTTTATCTGATACTTTGAGTAGTTGATCTATGTTAGACTCGTAAGCACTTAATTATAGGTTCTTAGCAGCGAAAACCTGGGTAGTTGGCAAGGTGACTAGTTGAAGAAATTGTAGGTCGGTGAATGACCATTTGCTTAGATGTCTATCTTGATTTGCTTATGTTATGATGTGTGGTATGGTTGAAAACAAAAGAAAAGTCTCGAAAAAAAGTATATATATAAATCACCTATAACTGATAAGCGTGAAGCTACCCATGGGCGAGTATTAGGACCACCATGAGGAGAAATGCTACCTTAAAAGGGTAGGTGTGTTGAAAAAAAAAGAGACAAAAGAGACAAAAGAAATGAAAAGACAATCATACCATATTGAGCACCGAAAAAGCAATTGCAGAGCATAATTGAGACATCTAGGTTGGTTTGACCCATCGATCCCAATTTTTTAAATGAAATCATTGAGTTGGCTTACCTGGGAATCAAGCTGTGAATGAACCCTTACACACACACTTTGAGTCTGGCTTAGATCATTTATTCAAAGACTATTATTTGAGTTGCATTGAGTGTTTTGAAGGTTCTCTGGTTTCATTACTGGGCATCCTTTGAGGACGATAATATGTGTAACTATTAGGGGGACAACTTAGGCAAAATATCAGGACAAACCTACAAGACAAAGGGATACAACGATATCATGAGCCATGAGACCAAGAAAACTGAGCAATCACCAGAGTAGAATTTGTAGAAGGAAACTATAAGCAAGCCCAGGGGGCGACCAAAGATTTTTATATGCAAAAGGCACCAAAGAGCACAAGGAATGCCTAACCCATCGGAATAGGAAATACATCCATGCATACATGTCACACACATGCAATTTTTGTTTTGTGTTCGCAGGTTTTTTATAAAAAAAAAACAAAAAATGGCAAAGACGAGCAACTCAGGAAAGATTCAAAAATGAGCCATCTCTCATCAAGTAACGGTTCAAAAATGAGCCATCTCTCATCAAGTAACGGTTCAAAAATGAACTATCTCAACTCAAGTAACGGTTCAAAAATGAGCCATCTGTCATCAAGTAACGGTTCAAAAATGAGCCATCTCTCATCAAGTAACGGTTCAAAAATGAACCATCACTCATCAAGTAACGGTTCAAAAATGAACCATCTCAACTCAATTAACGGTTCAAAAATGAACCATCTCTCATCAAGTAACGGTTCGGGAATGAACCACCTCAACTCAGTAACGGTTCGGGAATTAACCATCTTTCATCAAGTAACGGTTCGGGAATGAACCAGGGGTCAAGCACCTCACTACCAGATTAACTCAGTTTAAAGAATCTCAGAATAACCGGTAAGTTCGGCAACAGCTGGCAAGCCAGGTAAGTAAACAAATGCATGCATGACTTTGATAGGATTGTCACTGTCATACAGTGACCAGAAAATAACAGTAAAAACAATCCTAAACAGCGACGAAAGACAGAGAAAATAGCGAGCAAAATAGCAGCAAACCCGAGTCAGAAAACCAGAAAAGTTACGGAGCATTAACCTTTCCGGCGATGACGTAACGCACTTCGGAGGAGCAACTTAAAAGGTAAGACCTGAGGGCCCATTTTCTATCATTTATCTTTTCATTTATTCTTTGTCGATCACTCGCATGCATCGTTATGTTTTACGCATAGTTTCATTTGTGTTGAGTTGATGATTGTGTGCTATCTTTTACGGAATATCGGATGGAAACCCAAACGTAAATTCTGTAGCCGAATCTGAAAGGACGGTAGTTCGGTCTATACTTGGGATACAACTCCACGTACCGCTTGAGAAACTGTCAAGCACGTGTTACATTTTGGTATTTAATTTTGTTTTTATTGTTCCGCTATTTATTTTCTATGTATTGTTTCTTTGTTTATGCATTGTTGATCTTGAGGCGCATGGGCTAATCATGTGGAGTAAAGGTCCTATATTCGAGGGAAATGCCTAAAGGCTACCTTTACCACAATGTTTTGCCACGCCGGACAAAGTATATTTGGTTGAATGTGAAATACGTTCAGTCGGGCATACGAAGTCCCATATAGATGTTGGTCTTGGTCGCATCTCTTTTATTTTTATGTTATTTACTTTTTTGCGTATTATTGCTTTGTTTATTCATGCATGGTTATCTAGTGCGCATGGGCTAACTACGTTGGATTAAATGTCCTCCATTTGAGGGAAATGCCTAAAGGCTACCTTTACCACAATGTTTTGCCGCGCCGGACGAAGTATGTTTGATTGAATGTGAAATACGTTCAATTGGGCATACGATGTCCCATATAGATGTCGGCCTTAGTCGCATCTCTTTTATTACTCCGTTATTTACTTTCCGCATATTATTTGCTTTATTCATTTATGTATTGTTAATTTAGTGTGCATGGGTTAATCATGATGGATTAAAGGTCCTCTATTCGAGGGAAATGCCTAAAGGCTACCTTTACCACGATATTTTGCCGCGCCGGACGAAGTATACTTGGTTGAATGTGAAATACGTTCAATCGGGCATACGAGGTCCCATATAGATGTTGGCCTTGGTCGCCTCTCTTTTATTATTCCGTTATTTACTTTTCACATGTTACTGATTTATATTATTTATGTATTGTTAATTTAGTGCGCATGGGCTAATCATGATGGATTAAAGATCCTCTATTCGAGGGAAATGCCTAAAGGCTACCTTTACCACCACCTTTTGCCGCGCCGGACGAAGTATACTTGGTTGAATGTGAAATATGTTCAATCGGGCATACGAGGTCCCATATAGATGTTGGCGTTGGTCGCATCTCTTTTATTATTATGTTACTTACTTTTCACTTATTATTGCTTTATTTATTTACGCATTGCTATCTCGTGCCCATGGGCTAATCACGTTGAGTTAAAGGTCCTCCATTTGAGGGAAAAGCCAAAAGGCTACCTTTACCACGATGTTTTATCGCGCCGGGGATACAAGATCACATATGGACGTTGGCCAAAGCTCTTGGTCGCACCATTTTTCTTCTAATTTTGTTATTCACCTTTTTGTTTGTTATTCACCGCTTCGTATTCATCCTATTAGTTATCTCTATTCATTCTGCCGTATCACTTCACGTTTACTTACATGCATGCTTGCCTCTTTAGTTATTTCGTTTACATTACGTACTTAATTATCCGCTTTTTTTATTAATGCTTTTACAGTTATTGTTAATTACATTATTGTTGGTTTAAATCTAGGTCCCAAGATCAAACAAGACATGAAAACATGTGTGAACACATCAACGGAGGTAGCGGAATACTCACATGGATCGGTTGAGTCGATTTGAAGACGAATCAAGCCAAAAATGCTCACTGCCTTCGGCGCCACTGCATGCAGTTCACTGCCTTGCATCTTCTGTTTTTGAGCTGCGAAATGGAGCTCCTAGGTTCGTCGGATGGATCCCGGCTCATGGGTGAACCTCCCTACCACCTTCGTAAGACTCGTAAGTGTGCTAGCACTTGATTTCTCACCATGAAAAACCACTCTTGGCTTCCCTCATGCTCACGGTTTTTCTAGTTCAAAACCAGTCCATATTTTCTGTTTTGTGCGTGAGAGAAGAGAAAGAATGAGAGAGATGAAAGTGTTGACTTAATAAAATGTAAAGCAAAAATTGATTTTATATATTTTCCAAGAATAAAATAATCAATTTTCATTTAACTTTATCAAATAAAATCAAATGAATATTTGAGCCAAAACCAAAAAGTTTTTCCCTCCAAAATGCTTTTTCACTTTATGTCAAGTCCATCATTATTCATATCACCTTTATTAAAGTGTCATGATGTCAAGTAACATCACTCAAAGTGACAAGTGATTTGACGCTTGATGCGACCGATTGATTTGATGCTTGATGCGACTTACGTCGCCGCACTCGAATTCGAAATACGAATGCGCTCGCAATCACACCCGGGCTCGGGTTCGTTAATTCCAAATTAACGATTTTTCCGTCGCGTCGTAATTAAATGATTACGCCTAGCGAATTCATTATTCACGTCGCTAACGAATTAATTCTAAATTAATTCGTTCGCCCGAATTAAAATCTAATTTTAATTCTGCGTCGAAATCTAATTTCATTTAATATATCGAATATATTAATTTACCGATTAATTCCAAATTAATCGTTATCTCTCTCTAGACGATATTTTATCCTAGATAAAATATCTCCGTAATTAATCCTAGATTAATTTTCTCTCTCTTCTATTATAATCCCAGATTATTCAGAGTGCGAGTTGTGCGTCATCGGTGGATTATCGGGAAGCGACCCATGAGATCCCCGGATAAGCTGGCAGTAAATACGGTCGTCGGAGTATCCGAATCACGTACGTACCAAGTACTACGTCTCTACCGATTTACGAGACAAGGTCGACTCCTAGAAAAGCACCAAGTCTTCCCAATTCTCCGGACATATCCATTTAAGAATATCAAAGATCTGTATCAAGCGTAGTATACAATTGTATTGTGTGCATCGGCCCATTATCGGATAGTCACGTGCTAGGGCTGGGGCTGGATAAGTGTCTGTCCCGTCCGAAGCACATGTCGGATGTCTGGTAACTAGTCTCTATAATCGGATATGCATGACCTTGTCTTAATATCCCGATGGCCGCGCAGCACTTAAGAGCACTAATACCGTATCCTGCGCGTGACATCATCTCTAATATGACTGAAGTGATACTTCCGTCTTGACATCACACCCAATACACTACACCTATACGCCTACGACTCTCTGATAAACCCAGAAGTGGTGTACGCAGAACCGGTTAAAGCCTGTACCACCAAGACCAAAGTTTATCGATTATCGTAAGTATTAGCGATGTAAGTCTCAGGTTAAGACTATACACACCTACCTTGATTTCGGCCTCCCATAGACACATAGTCATAATACCAATGGGATTCCGAGGGGTCTATCCAGAGCGAAGCTGTTTCCCGTACCATCAGTGAAACACGACCTCCTATCGCACTTGCATAAGTATCCAATACTTATATATATGAGAACTATGCCGTTGTGCCCTCACAACGTACACAAGTGCAATACTAGCCTATTCCGCATTATCGATGTCCAGTCTCGATAATACTCCGGCTAGGGATATTTAATGATTATCCTTCGGGGACCGATACTGTCTCATATCATTCTCAGTCCAGGAACTAATCATAGGGACCTATCTTCATTTATATATATGGTGATCTAATCACAAATGATGAGAGTGCAATTTCATTGTCACATAGTTAATTTGCTACAACAACACAATGATCTGTGCAAATAGTGACGCTATTGGTCATTTTGTCCAACAATCTCCCACTTGGCACATAGCCAGTCACTCAAGTGTCCCACACCCGAACTATGTACGGTTCGCTCAAATTGCTGAGGAAAGGTTTTCGTCAGCGGATTTGCTTGATTATCGTCTGACGCGATTTATACGATCATCACATCGCCACGATGTATGATCCGAACGAATCAGATGATATAGAAGTATATATCTGGATCGTCGATGAGACTTTTAATTCCTTAGCATGTGCTGACGCCTAGCTCAGCTGCTAAGAACTATATCTAATCTAATAATTAGATTATTTATTTTCGATCCAAATGGCTTCTATTGCTGCCTCAGCTGCAGCAATAATCCGCATTTGTTGTTTATTCGGTAACAGTTATCTTGCTCGGAATATCTCCAGCTCACTGTCCCGTTATTCAAACTTTATAGTACCGTAGTATTTAATTGTTTGGAAACTTGCAGCAGTGATCCCAGTCACTTCAAGTTCTCATTCTCCATAGTTTAAGACAACATCTTTAGTTCTCTAAATACTAACAGATGTTCTTAACTTCAATCCAGTGACTATCACTTGGATTGACCTGATCGTGACTCCATATGCTCGAAGCGTATGAGACACCAATACAAGTACATTTTAAATGTACAATTCCCAGAGAGTGTTAACAACTCCAAATCTATCCCAGTAGATCTTTATTCCTTGAATAAAGGTTGTTACACCCCAGAATTCTACGGAGAATTTCTACTGAAAGAATATCTATGAAAGCCAAGCTTTCACCAATTGCTATATGGGAATTTCATTGTCAGTGCCCTCTCCCACTAACCTCCTCCTATACACAAGAATTATTTCGTTTTGAGTCAAATCATAAACCATTATGATTATATCAAAACATCAGTTCCAAGAACCTTATGCTTGCTTCAATCCAAACATGGATCGAATAACCCGCAAACCCTGTTTGTCGGTTATACAAAATTTGTCAGGATGTTGTAAGCATCCTCCAAAAGGTTTCCTTTTCAGGAAAGCAATTTTGATCTGCAACTGACACATTTCAAAAATGAAATATGCAGTTATCACAAGCATCTTCAAAATGGATTTATCATGGCAACAGGTAAAAGGTTGAACCGTTATTAACACAATGTTGATAACGATACTTTCCGTCAAAAGCTCAGCTTTGTACGTTGGTATGTTGCCTTCCATGTATGTCTTCCTTGAAGACGTTTAATGTACCATAGGCACAATGCCTTGTGGTACAACAACTAGTATCCAAAATAGTTGTTACACATGGAATCCATTTCGGATTCATGGCACTTTGCCATAATAGCGAGTCGATACCTCGTATCACTTCCTTAAAACGTAGTCGGTGAATATACCTTCATAAGATTGACATATTTATGAGGTTAGATCAGAAACCCATACCCTAGGTTATTTTCTGACTCTATCCGATCTACGAAGTTCTTGTGTATTTGAAGATTAATGGTATAGATTCATCATATATGAACTATTTATGATCCATTAAGGACTTCGTGCCTTGAACAGTATTACTCCGATTTTCATCGAGTATCACTATCCTCCCACTGACCACTGCATATCGGTATTCCCCTCAGGAAAACCGCATGGTGAGCAACAATCATATTGTTCTCTTGTGAGATTTATAAGTACTATACTTATGGTTTCCCTTAGGATAACCTATATTGGCACTTATCCAATTTGGGTCTTTTAGTTTGGTATCATCCTAACGTTATGCCTGGCATACCCAAATTATTAGGAATGAGAAACCATGTTTCTTTCCTATTCATATCCTATATGATATCTGTCAAACAGATTTATATATGAACCTTATTCTAAATAAGTTTTACACTGTTAGTATATATCCTATTGAAG
Source organism: Zanthoxylum bungeanum (assembly GCA_019454045.1). Classification (NCBI taxonomy): domain Eukaryota; kingdom Viridiplantae; phylum Streptophyta; class Magnoliopsida; order Sapindales; family Rutaceae; genus Zanthoxylum; species Zanthoxylum bungeanum. Next base: position 29,779 of record SKCR01039204.1, on the reverse strand, counting down.
GAAACAGTAGCTCAGAGCGACTCGTGATAAACCTTATCATGTCCAACAAAATTCGGTTTTAGTTGGACACACCGTCTAACTGACGTGTCTCGGGAGGAGTCCTCATATGAAAGAATACCATACTCTTTCATGTACGTATGAAACTTACTGCTTAAGTATTTTCCAATACGGTCTTACCGTGGCGGCATAATACTATAGCCGATCTGTTTATTTACTTCGTGTCGAAACTTCAAAAGTTTCCGATCTGTGTTCTTCAAAAGAAACACATAACCATAACGTGATGTTACATCCGTCAAAGTCACGAAATATTCATGTTCACATCTAGCTTAGCTAGATATGGGCCCACTTACTTCACCATGAATAGAGCTAACAGATCGGTGGCCCTTATACTATTACCAAGTAAATAGTATTTTAGGTACTTTACCTTATAAACTAGATTCGTAGACCTTATTTGAATAGTCAAATCAGTCCTAGTACCCACTCTTCAAAGTGGGATATACGAGTCTCTTTTAATTGTGTCCTAGACAACAATGCCACAATAAGTCTCTATTGATCAAATCAATATGAGCTATTTATTTGTCATTTTATATGTTTGAGATTTTATTATATTCAAAATATAAATTCTGTTATTTACATCTAATGTATATATCTCAGTATCATCTTTATATAATAAAACACTTAGTGTTCTATAATATAAAGGTTTTATCCGTAACGGATTTAAACACTGATATAGAGATAATGTCTCTAGTCAAACTAGTTACATTATAACAGTTCCTAATTTAAGTACATACCTAAGGGTAGTTCCTAAACTTAGGTATCTACGGTCGAAACAGCGACTTTCGTCCCGTTTCCGATTTGCAGAGAAATCTCGGCTGAAGTCAGTATCCAACTCATAGCGGATTCTTAACATCAATACAATATATTTTATGTACCACACTAAGTATTTAAATATCAATTTCAATACTAGTAGTGAACATAACTTTGACAAATATTTTTAAAGTCAAAGCCTCGCCCCTTTCTTTAATTCCTTTGTGTCTTCCATATCCAAATGGTAGTCACTTTGGATATGTCAATATCTTTTCAATATTTCACAAACCTTTGGCCAAGCCTTGGGTTTCGGAATATCGAAACGATGTGCACCTTGTGCAACACGCCCAATCAACAATTGCAAACTTTGGACTTCACCTCTAGAATAGTCAAATCAATTCTCTAAAAATTATTAATTGCAATTTAATACTTTTAAATCTAAAGATAGATTATGATAAGTATATTAATTAGCACTAAAGTCATCATCATCATAAATTTTCATTTGCCAAAGATTTTATGCGCTACTACTATTTGCTCAATTATGGGCCTTAGTCATAATAAGTTATTTTATCAAATAAAAGTAACCTATTATTTATTCCCAATATGAAAATTAAATCATTTAAAACATTTATCCAAGGATTATATTTTAATTATTCAACTTTTCAATTCTTTCTTGATTTCAATAGTCCAACTATTTAATCAATTTTAATAAGGTACTATTTATTATAATGATTACAATAATCCAATTATTTAATCAACTATAATTTTAATATTGATTACTATAATCTAATTATAAAATCAACTATCATTTAATTCAATTATATTGATTACTATAATCCAATTATAAAATCAACTATATATTGAATGAGTTTGTATATAGTCCAACTATATATATTTTTTAAAACAACATAAAATATTAGTCCACTAATACTTTTGATTAATATGACGAGTAAAATATAGATGAGCGCGTTTAGCGAGTATTCGAACGAATGTTGCAAATCCAATATCATGCCTCCCACCCACTATTTTTCGTCGAGCCTCTAACCCTCTGTCGAGTACTCGGGAAACCGTGTTTCCTAGTGGGCTAGGATCCCGTTAAATATCACACATCTTGACTTTGGCCAACAATTGTATGATAATTAACTAGGTAGATCCCGAAGATCAATTGGATCCATCCAACTCCTAGATCCAGTAGGTGGACATCCAAGTCCCAAACATATATCTAATATATGCATGTATATCGAATATATACCCTAACCTTTTTCCTCTGAATCAACTAGGCCTTGGCCTTGGCACAACAACCTAGTGATCCCAGTCAAGCGCGGACCCATTGACATGGAAGCTTTGTAATCAATGTCAATGGACAAGAAGTGGTCTTGACTTTGGCCAACAAACCACAACTTGGACACGACACCGATATGGAACCAAAGCCTCGTGATTAAAACACATCTTCGACGGACAAGGGCTTGACTTTGGCCAACAACCCCTGCAATCTCGGATCTTGAGTAAGAATCACTCAATGGAAGAAAATAACGCTTGATATTTAACGAGGGTTTTTCGCGTGCAAATTGGCTACCAATTTAATTATCTTTGTTAAGGTATACACCCTTAAACATGCATTCTAAACACATAATAAAGCGAGTATGAAATAAACAATAATGATATGCGGATGGATACTTAACACATTGATCCTAGATCAAATCTCTCCCTTTCTCACTCAAGCTAGCACTTGTACTCTCCTCTACCCGTTACACTACACTTCTAAAGAAACCTCATATACATAGAGGGGAATAGGTGAGAAGAGAATACAATAGAATAGAGGTGATAAGGCTGGACACGCAGGTCCAATTTAATAAATCGAATTTATTACAACAATTTCTAAAATTGCCCACCCGACTAATATCCATCCGATATACATTATTCATACAACACAACCACGTATTCACACACATAAGCATGCTATCAATCAATCTAATCAAATTAATAATCTGATAATTAAGTGATCATCCAATGTTCAAACACGATTTGATTTTGTTCGAGTCAAACTCGTTTTTGCGAATTTACTTAAAGTATGAATTCATGAATTAAATTAAACTACATCATTAAATCTAATTTAACATGTATTTAATACTAATTCACTATTCAATTCCAAATTAAATGTTACACTTTTATTTAATAAACCTTTTACGATTTAAATTCCAATTTAATCGTAACACGTCTCAAAAACCGACTAACGTCCAACGTCAATTCAATTTAAGTCCAATGGGCTTTTAATTGATTTCATAAGACGTGGACTTTTGGTCAACAGGGTCAAACCGATAACCAAACTCCAATCCGGGATTTACCCTATAAGCCCATAAATCAAATTGGCCCATTAGGCCCAATTGAACTTTAAAGGTCATTAATCGCATTGGGGCTTTATGGTTAAGGTTTGGCCCAATTGGATCCAATCCATTTCGCCTAAACCCAACTTGATAAAATCAAGCCCAATAGCGCCCAAATACAACATTAGAAGCCCAATATCAAAAATAGGCCCAATTAATTAAATATACAAAATCCAATTCATATTCAATTAAACTAAAGTGTATTACATGATTAATCAACTAAATCAACATTTCTAAAACACCAAATTAGTCCAATTAATCACACTCAATTCATTATTATATGTCCAACACACAAATTGAAAAATCAAACCCATTTACATGCTACAAAGCTCTCGGCCAAGGAGGGATTTTTGTGTCCGATTTGGTTTCAATCCAATCGAACCCACAATCGACATTAAATCACCATCCAATTTGATTTCATACACATCCAATGTCACAAAACCAAAATTACCAAGACATTAGGGCAATAACACCATTCGGCCAACACAAGGATTTTGGGGTTTTCGTCCAATTCGAAATCCAATCCAATTCTATTCAAATTAAATCAACCTAATGATTTCCACTCATCAAATGAATCAAATTCAAAAAAATTTCCAAGAATCCAAAATACTCTAACATTCGGCCAAGGTGATAACTTTTGGGGATTTTAGTTCAATTCAATATCCAATCCAATTAGTTCCAAATTAATATTAATCCTTAATGATTTCCAACTCATCAAATGAATCAAAAATAAAAAATTCCAAGAATCCAAAATCATCACACATTCGGCCAAGTGAAGCAAATTGGGGATTTTTGTTCAATTCAAAATTCAATCTAATTGACTTCAAATTAAACATCATCCAAATCATTAAAACTCATCCAATGAACCAAAATGAAAAAAAAAAAATTCCAAATTCAAACATGCTTCAACATTCGGCCAAGGTCAAATATTTGGGGAAAAATAATTCCAAATCATTTTTCAACAAATTGGTCCAACAAAATGAAATTAAACATGTTATAAGCATACTTAAACATCAATTTAGTCAAATCATGTCAACAAACATTTACCCAAATTTTAAGCCCTAAAATTTCATGCTTGAACCTATAGCTCTTGATGCCATTGTTGGTTTAAATCTAGGTCCCAAGATCAAACAAGACATGAAAACATGTGTGAACACATCAACGGAGGTAGCGGAATACTCACATGGATCGGTTGAGTCGATTTGAAGACGAATCAAGCCAAAAATGCTCACTGCCTTCGGCGCCACTGCATGCAGTTCACTGCCTTGCATCTTCTATTTTTGAGCTGCGAAATGGAGCTCCTAGGTTCGTCGGATGGATCCCGGCTCATGGGTGAACCTCTCTACCACCTTCGTAAGACTCGTAAGTGTGCTAGCACTTGATTTCTCACCATGAAAAACCACTCTTGGCTTCCCTCATCACGGTTTCTGGTTCAAAACCAGTCCATATTTCTGTTTGTGCGTGAGAGAAGAGAAAGAATGAGAGAGATGAAAGTGTTGACTTAAAAAATGTAAAGCAAAAATTGATTTTATATATTTTCCAAGAATAAAATAATCAATTTTCATTAACTTTATCAAATAAAATCAAATGAATATTGGAGCCAAAACCAAAAAGTTTTTCCCTCTCAAAATGCTTTTTCACTTTATGTCAAGTCCATCATTATTCATATCACCTTTATTAAGTGTCATGATGTCAAGTCACATCACTCAAAGTGACAAGTTATTTGACGCTTGATGCGACCGATTGATTTGATGCTTGATGCGACTTGCGTCGCCGCACTCGAATTCGAAATACGAATGTGCTCGCAATCACACCCGGGCTCGGGTTCGTTAATTCCAAATTAACGATTTTTCCGTCGCGTCGTAATTAAATGATTACGCCTAGCGAATTCATTATTCACGTCGCTAACGAATTAATTCTAAATTAATTCGTTCGCCCGAATTAAAATCTAATTTAATTCTGCGTCGAAATCTAATTTCATTTAATATATCGAAATATATTAATTTACCGATTAATTCCAAATTAATCGTTATCTCTCTCTAGACGATATTTTATCCTAGATAAAATATCTCCGTAATTAATCCTAGATTAATTTTCTCTCTCTTCTATTATAATCCCAGATTATTCAAGAGTGCGAGTTGTGCGTCATCGGTGGATTATCGGGAAGGACCCATGAGATCCCCGGATAAGCTGGCAGTAAATACGGTCGTCGGAGTATCCGAATCACGTACGTACCAAGTACTACGTTCTACCGATTTACGAGACAAGGTCGACTCCTAGAAAAGCACCAAGTCTTCCCAATTCTCCGGACATATCCATTTAAGAATATCAAAGATCTGTATCAAGCGTAGTATACAATTGTATTGTGTGCATCGGCCCATTATCGGATAGTCACGTGCTAGGGCTGGGGCTGGATAAGTGTCTGCCCCGTCCGAAGCACATGTCAGATGTCTGGTAACTAGTCTCTATAATCGGATATGCATGACCTTGTCATAATATCCCGATGGCCCGCGCAGCACTTAAGAGCACTAATACCGTATCCTGCGTGACATCATCTCCAATATGACTGAAGTGATACTTCCGTCTTGACATCACACCCAATACACTACGACTCTCTGATAAACCCAGAGTGGTGTACGCAGAGAACCGGTTAAAGCCTGTACCACCAAGACCAAAGTTTATCGATTATCGTAAGTATTAGCGATGTAAGTCTCAGGTTAAGACTATACACACCTACCTTGATTCGGCCTCCCATAGACACATAGTCATAATACCAATGGGATCCGAGGGGCTATCCAGAGCGAAGCTGTTTCCCGTACCATCGGTGAAACACGACCTCCTATCGCACTTGCATAAGTATCCAATACTTATATATATGAGAACTATGCCGTTGTGCCCTCACAACGTACACAGTGCAATACTAGCATATTCCGCATTATCGATGTCCAGTCTCGATAATACTCCGGCTAGGGATATTAATGATTATTAATCTTCGGGGACCGATACTGTCTCATATCATTCTCAGTCCAGGAACTAATCATAGGGACCTATCTTCATTTATATATATATGGTGATCTAATCACAATGATGATGAGAGTGCAATTTTCCTTGTCACTAGTTAATTTGCTACAACAACACAATGATCTGTGTTGTGTAAATAGTGACGCTATGGGTCATTTTGTGCAACAATTATTGCGCTCCATTGTTTAATACGTTTATAGAATTATGCTTTTGCCTTCATTTTTATTTACGTTTATGGGTGTGCAAACTTGTGTGTTGATTAAATTATCTTGCATGTGTTGCATAAGACTTTGTTAGCGAGCCCGGAAAGCGTCACACACCTCTGTGGCCATGTCTGCAGTTCCTTAGTCGAAGAGAAATTGATTTGAATGTCTAATCAATCTTATGCATTATATGATGATGGCATAATAAATATTGTATTATGTACGATTAAAGATATCGATTTAATTGTAATTATTACGAGTTATTTTGATATGTTGCAGACCATAGGTTGTGTCTTGAAATATGTTCTTTATTATCTTTGAGATATTAATAACAAGTTTCTTATTCATGGATAATATAATTCGCAACCATCAGGGTCAGATTAGTTTTGAGACTGATTATGACGTCAGATAGTCTACGTCATATAAAGTCAGAAAAGATACAGTGGGAGTGTCATGGTTGATTCTACTGTATTAGTGGAATTAGTTGTAACTTATGAAGTATTGACTTATGAAGTTGCATAGTGACCTTATAGATTAGAAGTTTTGATATTAGTATTGTGCTTGTGGTTGTCTGCAAAGTATTTTGGATTTGATCCATAAATACATAAAAAAACTCAGTAGCTATACAACAATATTGATATCGCATCTTAGTCATATTGATGTATAACTTAGGTTTTACAATATATGAATGATGCTGGTTAAGGGAAACAATTGGGTTTGTTGGACAGACTCAATTTTTTATAGCAGGCTTACTTTTTTTTGCCTACCTCTTGAGTGCTAGGTGAGCTCTTCAGGCCCATTAGTATGTGATACACATTGAGATATCGTGGATTGGCACTAAAGCAAGTGGGAGAAATTATTAGAGTTGGTGCTCAGAGTGCCAATCCGGATCGTATTTATGTCCGATTCATGAATACGATCAATGTCTTTTTCCATAATATTACTTACATAATGGTAGTATCTCTTGTCTTTTATATACGTATTCGATCTAATTACGATTAGATATCTAATTATGATTAGATTGAAACTAAATCTGATTTAGTGATACATGTATATTTGACAAAGACCCTAGGATTTAAAATGTAGTGCGCAGTTACAACGTAGTTTGTAATTGACATTGGGAAGCGTTACTATAAGTTGTATACCCTTAAATAAAGTTTCTGGTCAAGATTTACTAACATGGGTCGGTTAGCAAAATCCATTGAGACCAGTACATGTCGTATATCGTGACTTGGTCCGATGGTTTATCCCAATGAACAATGAGTCTCGGGAGACTCGTATAAACATGTAGGTGTTTATTTGTAAAACACTGAACGACTCACTGAAGATTTCCTAATAGATGGTAGACCAACGTCAATAGGAATCTTCTCGAGTTAAGCGAGCATAGTGGTCCTTCGACTTGAGATACCACAATGGATATATGAGTTATCCTCCTCATTTTCTTTGGGTGTGGACTGATGCTCATGATATCCTGTGCATATCAAGATAGAATCCGTCAGTCCTGTGTACAAGGCATAGGTATCCTACACGTGTTTGCGATCTAGTAAATCCATGACCGTGGTATAACTTCGGAAGCAAGTTCCGAATGTTATTTAGATATCATAAATTTGAAAGTCGACTATATTATACCATAGGGATTTGACGTTCTTATCTATATCTCTGGTATAATATGGATAGCCTGTGACGGATGTGTTATATGTATGCAATGACCTCGACTTACATAGTTTAGCGAGATTATATGTGGTCATCATAATTCATGAGTGGGTGAATTATGGACACGAAATTAGATTTCATGACGGATAAACCAAAACTTAGAGAGTCTCACAATATGAAGTGTACTCGTTGAGCACTTGAGCAACGCGTTATGAATAATACAGATTATTCATAATACTTCACCGAATTAAATGAGTTAATTCGAATCGTTTACACGGTTAAACGAAAACACATGCTTTCGGGAATTTTGGTCAATTAATAATTAATGTGTATTTGTATTTGATACAAAATTTGATTTGATATCTATTAATTAATTGTCAAATGAGATTTTGACACATGTCATTAATATATGTATTTGTTATTTAATGTAAATAAAATACATATATAATAATAATTATATTAATTAATTATTTTGATATTTAAATGTTAAATATTTGAATAATTAAATAATATCCATATTACATAAATGTTATGCAATATGTTTAATTATTATTGATACATGTGGCATGTTTTATTTAAACTTTAGGTGTGAAAATTTGATTTGCTAACATAAAGTTTGATTTAATTTATTTGATTAAATTTGGAAAATGACCATAATACCTCCCCCCCCCAAAAAAAGTCGTCAATATGGATTTGAAAAGAGGAAAATTTTTCTTTTCTTTTTGCTTGCTTGCCATGGCCGACATTCACCCTCCAAATTTGCTTGATAGTGTATAATATTATGGAAATTGCCGCTTGTTTGTTTTCCTTTATTCTATACTGTTAATAGAATTAAACTTCTAATCCACTACATGCATATTATTTGAATGTGTTTTCTGACTTCACTTTTGGTTGCGTATTTCTAGAATAGGTTCTATAATGTAAGTTGACTTGGATATTGTTAGATTAGTTAAAACCATCGGGAACTGTTGTTCCGATTTTATTGAAAACCAAGATGGTTAGTGACTTAGTTACTAAGTCACGATAAGTAATCTAAATAGATATCTGTTTTAGGATATAATTGTCTAGAGATAATAGTTTCTTGTGCGGTAAGAATTGACGTGAGATTCTTGCCTGGCATTAAGAAAACTCCATTAGGTATTTGTTTATCTTATAATAACATTTCTTGGCTTTAGTGACTTTTAGAAGTCAGTGTTTGACACAGTTTGCTAATCAATTATTTGCAATTGTTGTGAATAATTGAAGGAAAATTATAGAGCTTAAGAAATGAGATGTGTATAGTTGTGTGTTGAGAATATCGATTCTCACAATACGAAAACTATAGGTATTGGATACCGGATCTCCCGTCTAGTTATTTAAAATAATGTTTAATGATTATTTTGAAATTTGATATCAGAACTTGTGACTATTTTATAGTTACTTGTTCTTTATAAACAATTGTTACATATTTTAATATGACTAGTGGTGTCATTGATAAGAAGATAAACATTAAGAAAAATATTCAGTTAACTAAATAACTTAGAACAATGCTTTATGAGATTTTTTGACATAAACATTAGATGTTTATTCTGTATGGTAAAGGATGGTATGATACGAGATCACACCATATATCCTTATCCATTTAATGAATATTATATTTAGGATGTGATTAGATCTCATTTAACCAATGATCGTCATTGGACCACAGATTTATTAAACTAATATATTGGATGTATGTAGTTTAAAGAATTAGAAATTACCTTGGATAGTTTTCTTTACTTCGTAACTTAGTTAATGAATTGTCATGACTTAGTTGCGTGTTTCTAAAAGAATATATATTGAACATCTTGAATGATTCGAGAACTTTCAATATATTTATAATGAAACGCAGATAGAATATTTTGAATGGTTCAAAGATATTCTATTTGAAGTATTGAAAATTATATTTTAAAATTCATCATGAGTCTTTGAATTCTTCAAAGATGTTTGATATGATCAAACATATGAATAAATGGCAATTAGTTCTAAGGTTATTCTATGAATATGATTCTTACTCAATATTATTCTTCTATGATTCCATCGTGATGGAATTGGTTAGTGGGAGAAATCGAATCTTATATGAATTGATTCGTTTGATATTGAGTGTTACCGAATTAGTTTTCAATACTCCTGGGGATATGCTTCAGTAACACTAATTCAACTTTTTAATTAAGGTTCCATTAGTTTCTACAGTTACGTATAAAATATGTATAAGTAGAAAATTCGAATCTTAAAAGGTTTGAGATTTGAATCTTTCTTTTGTATAATGGTTATATAATTGAAAAGTACTTGCACCTCGGAGGTAAAAGCAAAAGTTTATCATTTAATTCTATTTAATAGAATATTATATTCTATTTGATAGAATATCTTTTCTACGATCTCGAGTAATAAAATTATTTTATTACTTGGTTTATAACATCAGATGTTAACAATTGAAGAAAAGACTTGACTTATTGAAGTCAAATGTGAGAGTGATAAACTATAAATGAAACTACGTAATTAATAAGATGAAAAGACCCTTAGAATGCTTCCATATAAGTCCAATAGGATGTCAGAATCATTCACAAAGTATTTGATACTTATTGGTTCTGTTGTTTTCTTTTTGAAGAAAATTATCCTATAACTTATAATGGGAGCGATTGACCGGCGTAAACACACACGTATAACGCAAGCGCACGTATCGTTCAAGTAGTATAAAAATATCGATCTCACGAGGACTTAATATCAAAACTATTAATTTTATGAGGTCAAATGATTTTTAGTATCTAACAGGTTGATTGTTTGATTTGAAATGATGACGATTCTAAATTTAAAAGCAAGTAAATAAAATTGTCGAAAATAGGTTTTAAGAAAACTCAATATTAAAAACTATCTATGGTTGTGATTTCTTCCAATATCATTTTAAAGATGAAGTGGTTATCTTAAAGTTGGGTAATATATTGATTTATTAACCTGGAACACTAAATTATGTGTGAGCCTCTGTCGATGGTCAGACACAAATACCCAGTTTAACCCAATTGAACCATATGTCTATGTCAACCAAATTATCTGGATTCATTAAGTTTAAGTTCCAATTATGGCTACCCCCGCCCGACAGGTATATTCCTATCCTATAAGGAAATCTATTAAATGGTTATTTATCCTCAAGGAAGATCGTGGGCTATTGAGTCTAAGGCTGAAACCTAAAATCTCTATATCTAGTTCATTTTAGATTTACCAGATCAATTTTATTAATGGCCAGTTAATGAAAAAAGCATTAATTTTAAGACTCAATAAATAAATCTTTATATTACCCAAGCTATAATCTAACCCTTATAAAACGGTGATATTGGATTTCATCACAACCCCAGATAACTAATTTAGTTACAACACATAACTAGGGCTAGTAAAAACTTGAAAATAAAAGACATAAAAAATACGGTAAAGTAAATACTGAAAAGTAAATTACAATAAAATAAAATGCTAAGGTAAAAGGAATTACTTTTACTACTACTAATTTAGATATCTCCCATAAAAAAAATATATAAACTTGTGATTCTTTTTTCCAACCAGCCATATAGGCGGTAACCTGATTAAGTCAAATTAAGTCCAACCAGCCATAAAGGCGGAACCAAAATTAAATTACCAACCGACCAATCTGGCGGTATCCTTTTTAAGTCAATATTTTAAATAGTGAATATATTATTTTTAAGGGAGATTAATCTAAATAGTAACAGTAAAAGAATTACCTTTCACCCTAGCTGGGGGAGTTACCTCCTCATGGTAAATAATAAAAACTGTAAAAAGTAAAAAGTAAAAATTAAATTATTATATTAACAAAACGTAATTAAAATTAATTACAAAACTAAAAAAAATAAAATTAAAAAAAGTAGAGAGAGAAACTCTCTCTTTAGATAGAATATAAGAGAGAGAGTGGTGCACTGAATTATGAAATCTCGAGCTCAATTTATCGGCCTCGGTAGGCTTCCAGCGTCGCGACTCCAGGGCCTTCAGCGTCGCTACGCCAGCTTTTGTCGACGTGGCAAGCTCTGGTTCATCTGTTTGAAGATTCTGGATAAGCTGATAAGGTGACACGTGGCGCGGAGGTTGGGCTTCAATTATTGTGACACATGGCGGCTTCTGATTGGTCGATGAGATTCTTATCCGCCACGTGTCAGATAAGGATTAGATACTCAATGATTAATGCTGACGTGGCGCTGAAGTGGAGGTGACGTGGCGGTGACGTGGCGACACGTGGGAAAGAGACTGTCGGCACCGTAGGATTGCGACACGTGGCACTTCCTGATTGGCTGATGATGATGTGGCACGACACGTGGCAATGTTGACTTGTTGACTTGCTGACGTGGCTGATGACATGGAGACACGTAGGATGCCACGTGGCACACGTGGCGATGATGACTGTCGGCACCGTAGGATGCTGACACGTGGCACGGAGCATGTTAGCAGATCGGCTGTGATGGTGACACGTGTCACGCGCATGTTAGCAAAGTCAAACTTTTCTCAGATTCTAATTTGTGGACCCGGCGCACGTTAGCACTGTTCGACGCATTTTAGGCGTCGCGACGCGGAAGGTCTTGGAGTCGCGACGCTGACAATTTACTGAAATGTCCTTTTTGTCCAATTTTCACTGTTTTGGCCCAAATCACCTCCAGAATGTCCTGAAACTTTATTTATCTACAAAATAACACAAAACACATCAAAACGTTCACAAAACTCAAGAAACTATACAAAATATTAGGTTAAAATGAGTGGGAAATAGTGATATAAATACCACTCATCAGCGATATTTGATATCAATTTCGGAAATTACCATTGAACCATTGATCTAAGATTGTTCATAGCTTACTACGATCATGTTTTGAACTTGATTAAGCTTTCGTTATAAATTTTTCATAAAATGTGCAAACTGTTTGCGCAACAAAAGGAAAGTGAGCTAATTAAAGGTTTAACCTTTATAGTATGATTGTGAGAAAAGTTAAACTCAGCTTGTTAGACAGTAATGACCCATAGCGTCACTATTTTGTAAATGATAGTGTATTATTGTACAAAATTAACTATGTAGTAATGAAATTGCCTTTTACCGTTTTGTAATTTATTTACTTTGATATATAAATGGTAAAAGTCCCTATGATTAGTTCCGGATTGTGATGATATGAGACGGTAACAATCCGTAAAGGTTTAATCATTAAATATCCCTAGTCGTAGTATTATCGAGATTGGACATCGATAATGCGGAATAGACTAGTACTGCACTTGTGCATGTTGTGAGGGCACAACGGCATAGTTCTCATATATTTAAGTATTGGATACTTATGCAAGTGCGGTAGGAGGTTGTGTTTTACCGATGGTACGGAAAACAGCTTCGCTCTGGATAGACCCCGCGGAGTCCCATTGGTAGTATGTCTGCGTGTCTATGGGAGTCCGCTTCAGGGTAGGTGCATATGATCTTAACCTGAGATTTGCATCGCTAGTACTTACGACAATCGGTAAAATTTAGTTTTGGTGGTCCAGGGCTTTAACGGGTTCTGTGTATACCTCTTCTGGGTTTATCGAGAATCGTAGTGTACTGGGTGTTATGTCAAGATGGAAGTATCACTTCAGATATATGGAGATGATGATCGCGAGGGATACAGAACTAGTACTCTATAATGGTTGCAACCATCGGGATAATATGACTAGGTCAGGATTATCCGATTCAAAGAGACTGGTTGCTTGATGTCCGATATGTGTATCGTACGGGGCAGACACATATCCAGCCCCAGGCCTTACATGTCATCATCAGATACTGGTTCGATATACACTATACTACGGTATACTACGCCTGTTATAGATCTAATATTCCAGTAAGAATATTTCTAGAGAATTGGGTAGGCATGGCGTTTTGCTAGAAGCTAACCTTGTCTTGTAAATCGGTAAAAACGTAGTACTTGGTACGTACGTGTTCGAATAGTTCGACAACCGGATTTACTGCCAACATATCTAGAGGTCTCTTGGGTCGCTTCCCGAAGATTCACCGATGACGTATGATTCAAACTCGATTAATCTTGGATTAATTACGGAGAGACTTTATCTTGGATAAAGTACTATAAAAAGAGAGAGAACGATTAATTTAGAATTAATCGTAAAATTATTATATTCGATATAATAATCGGAATTCGATTTCGACGCGAAATTAAAATTAGATTTTAATTCGGGCAAACGAGTTAATTTAGAATTAATTCGTTAGCGACGTAAATAATAATTTCGCTAGGCGCAATTATTTATTTAAATTCGATTTAATTAACGTCGCGACGTAAGTTCGGTATTTCGGAAATATCGGACCCGAACGCGTGAGTGCACGTGGGCCCACTTTCATTTGGAAACGTGTAGGGCCCACATGACACATGTCATTATTTGCATTATTTAATTGTTGATGTATTGCATGAAGATAATGTACAAAGCACTCAAGGTAATGCATGGAAAATTGAGTGTTAGACACTCTAAGCCTTTGCATGGTATGTGTCATAAGTATATTATTATTTAATAATTATTATGACATAAATATAAATTGATTTTTGAGACAAAAACTCTCTCAAATTACCGAAACAGTGGGCATTGTTTTGGCTCTCCAATTCTTCATTTGTTTTGTGGAAAGACAAGAAGAAAGTGTACAAGTTTGGAACTCTAATGCACAACTTTGGCTAGCAACATCAAGGGATCATACAAGGTGTTATGGGAAACTCATCTTAGAGCTTGGAAGGATCAAATATAGCTTGGAGCTTCTCTTTTCTGCTTGGCCGAATCCTTCACTGCACAAAGGAGCAAGTTTTGTTTCATCAAACGCATCCACATTCCGTTTTTGTGAGTATTGATTCCGCCATACTTCAATATAGTTCATTCTTTATATATATTTTGCTTGTGCTTTTGATCTTGGGACATGGATTAGACTTTCCAACAATGGTATCAGAGCTTAAAAAGCATGCAAATATATTAGGATGTTATTTGGGGAAAATTGTTTTGAAGCATGATTTGATGAGTTTGCTTGATTAAATATGCTTAGATGTATGTTAAATAGATTATACATCATCAATTTCATGGAAAATAAATTGGATTAATTTTTCCAACCCAAATGAGGCTTGGCCGATTACATGCAAGCATGTGGACTAGATGATTTTTTAATTTTAAGACATTGGATGACTTGAAATAATATGGAGATGATGATTTGTAACTCGATTGGATTGAAAACGAAATCGGAACCATTTTAATCACCTTGGCCGAATGCTTGATGAAGATTAGGGACTTGATTTTTTGATTAAATAATGTTGGACATGTATTTAAGATAAAAATTTGATTAATAGATTAATTTGATATTTTGGGAATATTGATTTAAAGGATTAATCATGAAAATACACTTAATTAATTAAGTTATAAAATTTGGAATTTTAAAATTTGGTTAATTGGGCTTAAATTGGAATTGGGCCTAAAACTATTATATTTGGTCATAAATGGGCTTGGTTGGGCCAAGTAGATTTGGACCATTTGGATTGGATCCAAAATGGGCCTAAATCACACCATTTAAGTCCAAATGTAATAAATGGGCTTTTATGTTTAATTGGGCCTTATGGACTTGATATTGATTTTATGGCAAATGAGGGTGATTCCTTATTGGGCTTGGAAATTGGGTTTGACCCACATTGACCAAGGCCCAAGCCTAATGAAATCAATAGAAAGCCCATCGGACTTTAATTAAACGGACATTAGATGTTAGTTGGGCTTTGAGACCCAATAGAACTAGATTTGGAATCTAAGTTATAAAAGCACAATAAAAGTGTAAATATTTAATTTAGAATTAAATAATAGGATTAGTATTGAATACGACTTAAATTGGATTTAACGAGTAGTTCGATATAATTCGTGAATTCATACCATATGTATTTATTCTCAAAACGAGTTGGACTCGCGCAAATGCAAACAATTGTTTGAACATTGTATTGTCACCTAATTAAAGACTATTAATTGGATTTGATTGGTTGTATAACATGCCTTGAATGAATGAATGAATGTGGATGTGTTGTATGAATAGTGTATATCGGATGGATATTAGAAGGGAAGGGTAATTTTAGAAATTATTGTAAATTTGGAATTTATAAATTGGACCTGCGTGTCCAGCCTTATCTCTTTATCTCTTTGTATTCTCTTCTCACCTAATTCCCCTCAATGTAAATGAGGTTTCTCTTATTGTATTATGTAATTGGTAGGTAGAAGTAGAATAGTGCTAGCGGGGAGAGGAAAGGGAGTGATTTGTTCTAGGAACAAGTTGTTTATATATCCATCCGCATATCACTATTACTTTACTTTACGTGCTTTATGATGTTTTAGAAGCATGCTTAAGGGTGTATGATGATGAGACCTAACAAAGATAAATTAATTGGTTGCCAATTAC
The DNA here is from genome assembly GCA_019454045.1 of Zanthoxylum bungeanum. NCBI lineage: Eukaryota > Viridiplantae > Streptophyta > Magnoliopsida > Sapindales > Rutaceae > Zanthoxylum > Zanthoxylum bungeanum. Next base: position 13,271 of record SKCR01039204.1, on the reverse strand, counting down.
GCAAAAAAATCCCTCAAACAATATTAAGCGATTTTCCTTCCGTTGAATGATTCTTTCTCAAGATCCGAAATTTAGAATTAATTCGTTAGCGACGTAAATAATAATTTCGCTAGGCGCAATTATTTATTTAAATTCGATTTAATTAACGTCGCGACGTAAGTTCGGTATTTCGGAAATATCGGACCCGAACGCGTGAGTGCACGTGGGCCCACTTTCATTTGGAAACGTGTAGGGCCCACATGACACATGTCATTATTTGCATTATTTAATTGTTGATGTATTGCATGAAGATAGTGTACAAAGCACTCAAGGGTAATGCATGGAAAATTGAGTGTTAGACACTCTAAGCCTTTGCATGGTATGTGTCATAAGTATATTATTATTTAATAATTATTATGACATAAATATAAATTGATTTTTGAGACAAAAATCACATCTTCTTTCCTCTCTCAAATTACCGAAACAGTGGGCATTGTTTTGGCTCTCCAATTCTCATTTGTTTTGTGGCAAGACAAGAAGAAAGTGTACAAGTTTGGAACTCTAATGCACAACTTTGGCTAGCAACATCAAGGGATCATACAAGGTGTTATGGGAAACTCATCTTAGAGCTTGGAAGGATCAAATATAGCTTGGAGCTTCTCTTTTCTGCTTGGCCGAATCCTTCACTGCACAAAGGAGCAAGTTTTGTTTCATCAAACGCATCCACATTCCGTTTTTGTGAGTATTGATTCCGCCATACTTCAATATAGTTCATTCTTTTATATATATTTTGCTTGTGCTTTTGATCTTGGGACATGGATTAGACTTTCCAACAATGGTATCAGAGCTTAAAAAGCATGCAAATATATTAGGATGTTATTTGGGGAAAATTGTTTGAAGCATGATTTGATGAGTTTGCTTGATTAAATATGCTTAGATGTATGTTAAATAGATTATACATCATCAATTTCATGGAAAATAAATTGGATTAATTTTTCCAACCCAAATGAGGCTTGGCCGATTACATGCAAGCATGTGGACTAGATGATTTTTTAATTTTAAGACATTGGATGACTTGAAATAATATGGAGATGATGATTTGTAACTCGATTGGATTGAAAACGAAATCGGAACCATTTTAATCACCTTGGCCGAATGCTTGATGAAGATTAGGGACTTGATTTTTTGATTAAATAATGTTGGACATGTATTTAAGATAAAAATTTGATTAATAGATTAATTTGATATTTTGGGAATATTGATTTAAGGATTAATCATGAAAATACACTTTAATTAATTAAGTTATAAAATTTGGAATTTTAAAATTTGGTTAATTGGGCTTAAATTGGAATTGGGCCTAAAACTATTATATTTGGTCATAAATGGGCTTGGTTGGGCCAAGTAGATTTGGACCATTTGGATTGGATCCAAAATGGGCCTAAATCACACCATTTAAGTCCAAATGTAATAAATGGGCTTTTATGTTTAATTGGGCCTTATGGACTTGATATTGATTTTATGGCAAATGAGGGTGATTCCTTATTGGGCTTGGAAATTGGGTTTGACCCACATTGACCAAGGCCCAAGCCTAATGAAATCAATAGAAAGCCCATCGGACTTTAATTAAACGGACATTAGATGTTAGTTGGGCTTTGAGACCCAATAGAACTAGATTTGGAATCTAAGTTATAAAAGCACAATAAAAGTGTAAATATTTAATTTAGAATTAAATAATAGGATTAGTATTGAATACGACTTAAATTGGATTTAACGAGTAGTTCGATATAATTCGTGAATTCATACCATATGTATTTATTCTCAAAACGAGTTGGACTCGCGCAAATGCAAACAATTGTTTGAACATTGTATTGTCACCTAATTAAAGACTAATTAATTGGATTTGATTGGTTGTATAACATGCCTTGAATGAATGAATGAATGTGGATGTGTTGTATGAATAGTGTATATCGGATGGATATTAGAAGGGAAGGGTAATTTTAGAAATTATTGTAAATTTGGAATTTATAAATTGGACCTGCGTGTCCAGCCTTATCTCTTTATCTCTTTGTATTCTCTTCTCACCTAATTCCCCTCAATGTAAATGAGGTTTCTCTTATTGTATTATGTAATTGGGTAGAAGTAGAATAGTGCTAGCGGGGAGAGGAAAGGGAGTGATTTGTTCTAGGAACAAGTTGTTTATATATCCATCCGCATATCACTATTACTTTACTTTACGTGCTTTATGATGTTTTAGAAGCATGCTTAATGGTGTATGATGATGAGACCTAACAAAGATAAATTAATTGGTTGCCAATTACGCAAAAAAATCCCTCAAACAATATTAAGCGATTTTCTTCCGTTGAATGATTCTTTCTCAAGATCCGAATTTAGAATTAATTCGTTAGCGACGTAAATAATAATTCGCTAGGCGCAATTATTTATTTAAATTCGATTTAATTAACGTCGCGACGTAAGTTCGGTATTTCGGAAATATCGGACCCGAACGCGTGAGTGCACGTGGGCCCACTTTCATTTGGAAACGTGTAGGGCCCACATGACACATGTCATTATTTGCATTATTTAATTGTTGATGTATTGCATGAAGATAGTGTACAAAGCACTCAAGGGTAATGCATGGAAATTGAGTGTTAGACACTCTAAGCCTTTGCATGGTATGTGTCATAAGTATATTATTATTTAATAATTATTATGACATAAATATAAATTGATTTTTGAGACAAAAATCACATCTTCTTTCCTCTCTCAAATTACCGAAACAGTGGGCATTGTTTTGGCTCTCCAATTCTTCATTTGTTTTGTGGCAAGACAAGAAGAAAGTGTACAAGTTTGGAACTCTAATGCACAACTTTGGCTAGCAACATCAAGGGATCATACAAGGTGTTATGGGAAACTCATCTTAGAGCTTGGAAGGATCAAATATAGCTTGGAGCTTCTCTTTTCTGCTTGGCCGAATCCTTCACTGCACAAAGGAGCAAGTTTTGTTTCATCAAACGCATCCACATTCCGTTTTTGTGAGTATTGATTCCGCCATACTTCAATATAGTTCATTCTTTTATATATATTTTGCTTGTGCTTTTGATCTTGGGACATGGATTAGACTTTCCAACACAGCTATCTACTGTAGATTCTGAGAAAACTTATCTCTGGTCGCACTGATTGAATAATTAAAGATCTGTTGGTTAATGTTGATATTAAACTATGTATTTTGGCTAAAGAATGCAAAGTGGCGTTCCTGAATGGTTTCTTCGAATGAGAGATCCATTGTGATTTCTTTGTTTGAAGAGTTCATTCTAGAATGGCACTAGAGTTTGTATTCTGCTAAGATCACAGTTTGATATATTGGCTTATAGAGCCTATTGTAAACTCAGATAAGCTTTCCGAAAATTTATGTTCTCTAATTTTGATACAGTCAGATTGTCTGATTTTCATCAAAGCATAGAGAATACATATATGATAGTTAGGTTAGTTGGAGCGTATAAATTTCTTTCTAGTGTTATTTATCCTAACGACATTATCATTATTAATGTAATGATGAGTTGTTTGTGAGGTAAAAGATTTACTTAAGTCTTCTTTTATCCTTGAAAGCAGTGAGAGTAGTCTCTTATATATTTGATACAAAGTTTTATATATGATATAAAACTAAGAGACTTGTGAGATACTCTCATTAGTCATGCATTAGATATGATCTAATAAATGACACAGCAAAACTATATGTATGACAGTTAGTATAATTGTTTGACAGTTAATGTGTCTCTTCTATATATTATTTATCTTTTGTAAATGATGGTTCCTTAGTCGAAAGAGAAATTGATTAGAATGTCTAATCAATCTTGTGCATTATAGGATGATGGCATAATAAATATTGTATTATGTACGATTAAATATATCGATTTAATTGTAATTGTTACGAGTTATTTTGATATTCTGCAGACCATAGGATGTGTCTTGAAACATGTTCTTTATTATCCTTAAGATATTAAGAACAAGTTTCTTATTCATGGATAATATAATCGCAACCATCAGGGTCAGATTAGTTTTGAGACTGATTATGAAGTCAGATGGTCTACGTCATATAAAGTCAGAAAAGATGCAGTGGGAGTGTCACGGTTGATTCTACTGTATTAGTGGAATTAGTTGTAACTTATGAAGTATTGACTTATGAAGTTGCATAGTGACCTTATAGATTAGAAGTTTTGATAGTAGTATTGTGCTTGCGGTTGTCTGCATAGTATTTTGGATTTGATCCCTAAATACATAGACAACTCAGTAGCTATACAACAATATTGATATCGCATCTGAGTCATATTGATGTATAACTTAGGTTATACAATATAAAAATGACACTGGTTAAGGGAAACAATTGGGTTAGTTGGACATACTCAATTTGTTATAGCATGCTTACTTTTTGTTGCCTACCTCTTGAGTGCTAGGTGAGCTCTTGAGGGCCATGAGTATGTGATACATATTAAGATGAGTATATGATACCGTGGATTGGCACTAGAGCAAGTGGGAGAAATTGTTGGGGTTGGTGCTCAGAGTGAAAATCCGGATCGTATTTATGTCCGACTCATGAATACCATCAATGTCTTTTTCCATAATATTACGTACTAAGTGGTAGCACCTCTTGTCTTTTATATACGTATTCGATCTAATTACGAATAGATATCTAATTATGATTAGATTGAAACTAAATCTGATTTAGTGATACGTGTATATTGGACAAAGACCCTAGGATTTACATTGTAGTACGCAGTTACAACGTAGTTTGTAATTGACATTGGGAAGCATTACTATAAGTTATATATCTTTAAATAAAGTTCATGGTCAAGATTTACTAACATGGGTCGGTTAGCAAAATCTGCTGAGACCAGTACATGTCGTATATCGTGACTTGGTCCGATGGTTTATCCCAATGAAACATGAGTCTCGGGAGACTCGTATAGACATGTAGGTGTTTATTTGTTAAACTCTGAACGACTCGCTGAAGATTTCCTAATATATGGTACACCAACGTCAATAGGAATCTTCTCGAGTTGAGCGAGCATAGTGGTCATTCGACTTGAGATACTACAGTGGATATATGAGTTATCCTTCACACTTTGATGGCAGTCACATCACCGATCTATTTAGATCAGACCTCCGCCTGTTCGTTGGGAGTGGACAATTGCTCATGATATCTAGTGCGTATCAACATAGAATCTGTCAATCCTGTGTACAGGGCATAGGTATCATATATGTGTTTGTGAGCTAGTAAATTCATGGTCGTGGTATAACTTCGGAAGCAAGTTTCGAATGTTATTTAGAGATCGTAAATTTGAAAGTCACTATATTATACCATAAGGATTTGACGTTCTTATCTATATCCCTGGTATAATATGGATAGCATGTGACATGGGTGTTATACGTTTGCAATGACCTCGACTTGCATAGTTTAGCGAGATTATCTGTGGTCATCATAATTCATGAGTGGGTGAATTATGGACTCGAAATTAGATTTCATGACTGATAAACCAAAACTTAGAGAGTCTCACAATATGAAGTGTACTCGTTGAGCACTTGAGCAACGCGTTATTAATAATACAGATTATTCATAATACTTCACCGAATTAAATGAGTTAATTTGAATCGTTTACACGGTTAAACGAAAACACATGCTTTCGGGAATTTTGGTCAATTAATAATTAATGTGTATTTGTATTTGACACAAAATTTGATTTGATATATATTAATTAATTTTCAAATGAGATTTTGACACATGCCATTAATATATGTATTTTTTATTTAATGTAAATAAGATACATATATAATAATAAATATATTAATTAATTATTTTGATATTTAAATGTTAAATATTTGAATAATTAAATAATATCCATATTACATAAATGTTATGCAATATGTTTAATTATTATTGATACATGTGGCATGTTTTATTTAAACTTTAGGTGTGCAAATTTGATTTGCTAACATAAAGTTTGATTTAATTTAATTGCATTAAATTTGGAAAATGACCATAATACCCCCCAAAGTCGGCAATATGGATTTGAAAAGAGGAAAAATTTTATTTTCTTCTTGCTTGCTTGCCATGGCCGAAAATCACCCTCCAAATACACCTCCAAATTCGCTTGATAGTTCAAGGAAGAAAGGTGTAGAAAATCAAGAACTAGCTTAAGGGAATTAAGAGATTAAAGGTAATCTTCAATATACCTAAGCTTAGAAATCATGTTTATTGTTTCTTGAACATCTAGTGAGATTCTAGGGTTTCTTCTTTTCTTAAAAATTTGGGGCTTTTTGATTTGGAGGATGTTTTGGAAGGCTTGGTGCATGTGTGAAGTAGTATTGAAAGATATTATTGTAATATTTGTTCAATTTGATCATTTGGTGATATGTTGCCATTCTAGAGTGTTATGACCACTCTTGTAATACCTAGATTTGTTCTTGGGTGCTTCAATTGTGGTGGTTTGGATTGGTGTTGTGATTAATTTGATTAATGTTGAAAAAATTGGATTAAAGCATGAAAAAATGATTATTTTTGTTACAAAATCAGATCCGGAAAAACTAGGTTTATTGTGATGAAAATAATGTTATATGAAATATTGGATGTGTTTTGGGTGTTGGAACAATTTCCGGAAACTGTTTCGGAGTTGAAATATGTGAAAACGGCGAAAAACGGCATTGCCGGGTGATTTTTGAGCCAACCGGGTGACAGCTTCCCAAACAGTGAATTGGTCACTGTTCGGGCAGCCCATGAACTACCCTAGTACTGTTGGGGCTGACCTGGGCAGCCCTCATGTGCATTGGGTGGTCGGTTCGGTCAAAAACGTGTTTTATGCTATTTTGCAGAAAATATTTTCTTAACTATTTATGTCGTTATTTGATATCGAATAAATATCTTTAGGTGAAATATGAATGAATTATTCATATTAGATATTGAATAATTTATTCGGTAATTTAAAAAATTTAAAAATTACGATTTCACCTGAACCGCGAGCTTCTGTTGAACCCGCGCCAAAACCCCAACGCTAAGTGCATGTTTCTTTCCGCCATAACTCTACCCAATTCTTTTGCAGCCTCAAAAAAATTTGGTTTAGTTCCAGAGCTAGTTCCACAAAACACACAGATATTAGTGGCTCGTCATCTTGAAGTTTTCTCTATTTTTATTTTCCCTCTTATCTAGATGTGTTGAAGAGAGAAATGACGAGCTGCATTTATGGATCCTGAAAAAGGTAGTAATAAATGCACTAGAACCTTCAAAATGACAACTGTAAGATGAACAATAAAATAGATCGTGAAAGTCAAAAGTTTAGATATTTCGGCAAAAGTAAGGGAAATCAAAACAGTAAAATAAAGTAAATCAAAACAGTAATTTACAGTAAAGAAAATCAAAGCAATAAATTGAAACAATATGTACTGGTAGTTGTGATTGTGGCTCACAAATTTCTATGGTTTTACGTATAGTGATGGCTTGAACGCTCTATGGGTCGAGGATATGCTTCCCATCCAATTTTCTTATAAATTAGCAAACATAGTCTTTTAAAGTCATATTCCCGATATTATATTGTTGTCTTTATTTTTGAAATTATGTATGTAAGTTGTGAATTAATCTATCAAATCCATTAGGATGTGTCTTAAGAGTCAATGGTATATTATCTAATGACTTCTTACTCAAGCCATCTCTAATGGATTTAATTATTTCTTCGCGATTATTAGACATCATTCCTAAAGAATGACAATGAGTATTGCACGTCCAATGTGCGTATTTATAACAAACACTTAATTGTTCAGCTCTATCTTTCTTAACATAGGTGCTTTTCTCTAAACCAGGTATGTAAGAGATGAATGAATTTTGAAATTTAAGGACTCTTGTTTTAATCATTTCTTTACTGTAAAGGTATAAAAAAAATTTAGTCGGTCGACGTGTCCTTACATTATCTTTGAAATATATTCCGCGTGTGCATTTTAAAGGATTAATGTCTTTTATATCTTTTAAAATCAATCAAATTCTATGTTTATGTTCTCTCAACACATTTAACAATTTACCTTCTTGATCGCTTGTAAGAGAATAAGAAATTACCGCAGGGTAAGTTTGTTTATCTCCAAGAAATGTATATTTCAATCCTTCAGACAAAGTTTTTAATTCCAATTGGGTGCTTTTTCATGTTTCTCTTCTTCAAGTGTTCTTAGTTCCTCAAAATTTTATTTCCCTCCATTGTTTTCTAGTACCCGTGTAGAATCAAGTAAAGCAAAATTATAAGAAATGTCAGAATCTAATTGTGTTTTTAGAAAATTAGTTGTACAGATTTTCATATAGTCAGATTCAATCCCCTGAAAATATTTTTCCAAAATTAGTTCAATTAGTTTCATGTTCTCATTTTCACAGTCCTCATCATATAGTTGTTTGCACATATTAAAAACATTAAGCTCCAATGTCATATTGCCAAAGGACAAATTCATGATTCCATTCCTGAAATTAATTAAAGCATTGGTTGTTGCTAAAAATGGACTATCAAGTATTACATGAACTAGCTTGTAATTGTCTGCTACAGGTTGTGTTTCCAAGACAATAAAATCCACATGATATATGAATTTATCGACTTGTAATAACACATTTTCCACAATTCCTTTTGGTACCTTAATTGATCTATCAACAAGTAAAAGAGTAGTTGAATTAGTTTTAACTCGCCAATAATAAGTTTTTGGTAAACCAAAAATGGAAGCAAATGGACACTAGCTCCAAGATCAAGCAATGCATGTTAAATTTTATGATTTCCAATAATACATGAAATGGTTGGATAACTTGGGTCTTTCTATTTCAATACATTATCGGTTGAGAGAATGGAACTCACATGTTCAGTTGGAAAAGCTCTCTTTCTTACCTGATGTTTTCTTTTAACAGTGCACAAGTCTTTCAGAAATTTGGCATAAGATGGTATTTGTTTGATGGCATCTAACAAATGAATATTGACCTTCACATGTTTGAATATTTCATATATTTCTGAGGAATGGTTCAATTTTTTTTGTTTTCAATGCTTGAGAAAATATAGGTGCATGAGAAAATTTATTATCATCAACGATAGGTAATGGTTCATCAACCACTTCTTTATCGTCTGAAACTGATTTATTTTCAACTTCACGAGGTTCAAGAATATGTATGTGGATGACCTTACCACTGCGAATAGTAAAAATATATTTGACTTGGTTTATGTGTTGACTACCAGAACTACCCTCGTGAGGATTTTGATGACTCTTGGGGTTTGGCAGTGGTTGTGCAGGAAAATTTACTTTCTCATTAATGGTCAATGCATATGTGATTTTAGAGAAAGTATCTTTCAAATCAAACAAAGTTTGCACATTTTGGTTATTGATGGCTTCATATTTCTCAATGAATGCATGCAAGGTATCATCAAGGGTTCTCCTATGCGGTGGGACATATGGTGCATAATTTTGGAAATTTTGGAAATTCTTCTGCAATTATGGAGGTTGTATCGATGGTTGTGCTTGGTTATCATTCCTCCAATTGAAGTTTGGATGGTTTCTCCAACTAGAATTGTAGATTTGGGAGTATGGGTTTGGATTTGGTCTCTTGAAGGTGTTTGTGGAACTAACTTGGTCATTGAGACATTCTTACAGGGTTGTCAAGGTTGGGAAAACTTGTGTGAAATGTTCATTTGAATAACATATTTGACATGTGACTTCTTGAACTGACTTGACATGATCATTCTTCCTCATTTATAATGCCTCAACTTTTTTAGCTAAAGATGCATATTTAGCAGAAAGGTCATGGTCTTCCCTAAGGTTAAACATACCTCTAGCAGATGACTCTGCTTTTACAGACGACTTATAAGTGTCAATTGTATCTCATTGTTGTGCATTCTCTGCTAATCTAGTGCATCTTCGGGATTTGTTATCCCTAAACTCACTATTACACATTATTTTCATTACATGTCTACCTTAGGGTGTTAAACCCTCGTAGAAGTAGGAAATCGGCCTCTATGTTTCAAACCCGTGATATTAAAAAATATTTAACATTTCTTTAAATCTCTCCCAACATTGGTAAAGTATATCCTCCGACTCTTGTGTGAAAGTTATGATTATCCTCTTAAAGGAGTTTGTCATAAGAGAGGGAAAGAATTTTTCAGAAACTGCTCTTGTAAATCATCTTATGTTCTGATTGATCTTGACCTAAGGTTTTGTAGCCAAATTTTTGTAGGAAACAACTTTCCTTAGCATAGCGGAAGTTGCTAATGTGGGCACCAGCTTTGGTATGGACCTTTAAAATTTTCTTTACCTTCTCTTTTTATTGTAACCGAAATCCACCAACTCTTGGAGAATAGATTTTGCTCATTTGATGTAGATGAGTTTCTTTTGATGTCCAACACTTGGATCAATCACCTGATCTTCTGAACTATGACTCGAAACCAACAAACCGAAGTGTACGCTTCACTCACAAAGATCAACTCTAAACCTTTTAGAGAAGTATAAAATCAAACTCTAAATAATTTACATAATGAAATTGTCACAAATGTTTTTGGCTAATTAGAAATATTGAGTGAAGAAGATGAAAGTATTAATTTCACTCTTGTTTTTCTTTCACTTCTCAACACTTGAGAAAAAGAATTCTCTCTCAACTATTGAAATATAAATTCTGGATTTCTTATTTTTCTCTACCTCTCTCAAACTTGTGTGAAAGCTTGAATTCTCTTAAAATGATCACTCAACTATTGAGTGGAGATGGTAGAGATAATATTCTATTTCAAATGAAAACCACATTTGTCATTAAGCATCTAATGCTTTCTTGCATAAATGTGAATGTCATACCAAAACATAAGATGTCTTTAGCTAATGACAAAATCATTAGGTGTATACATGCCACCTAATAGACATAATAAATTGGAGAGCTTGGTGAGCCATATGGCTATGTCTCCAGGGTGAATAAAAAATCATTATCTTAATAATGATTTAATTATCTTAATTATGATGTAATAATTATCTCATAATTATTACTAACTTGATTATCTTATAAACATTAAGTTAAACTAATTTAACATAGTTTCATTTGTGACAAAATATATTATTAATCTTATTAATAATATATAAATATTATGTGAGCATATTAGCAGACAATCTAATTATATTAGGTTTGCTACAGTTAATCGAGCTAGCATGGGGACCAAATGGAACTACGGTTCTGACCTCCAATAATCCCGAAATATTAATTAAACTCTTTAATCAAATATTACGAATTATTAATTTCGTGTTATTCCACTAAAAACTCAAAGTTGAACTTTTGCTACCGTAAATGGAAAATATAAGCCGAACAACTTCGGTGTCCATCGATATAGTCACTACATATGGATATATCCCTTAACGAATATCTCATAAATATAGCCGGGTCAAAAGTCTGTTATATCCTTCTAAATATTTTGTCTCTTAACCAAAATTGAATCTATAATGAACAATTCATTCATAATAATTATGAATATAATACTTTCTATTCGTAATGGAAAAGTTGAGCGCTCAAATTCTTCAAGTCTCAAATCAACTCTTAAAAGAGATATTCTTCTGCTTCTCGTAATGAGGAGTGAATTCTATATCAATGTAAGATATTCTCAGCTACAAACCAAACCATATCCCCAAAATACATAGTTATTGGCCGGAAATGTAACATCAACCTCACCTTAGTAAATCAAAGGACATAGCATGTCATGCAGGAGTTCGTAGTACACTCAGGATTAAGATCGAACCCATATATGACCATCTAGTAGATAAATTAATTTCTTCGATTAACGGATATTAAAAGAAATTCATATTTATCTGAGTCAAGTCCTATATGATCTCATCATACAAGGTGCCTACATTCCCATGTCACTACTTGAACGATCCCAGATCAATGTCGTTATACAAGTATAGAATGGACCGCAGTTATAGATAAACCACAAATAAAGTACCATATTTGTTTGTTCTCTATGGACTATTAAGATTACTTGTGCATCAAACATACATTAAGTCTGAAGGTACAAGAGTAATCAAAGTAAACAAGACAATTGGACAATATGCGATATAAATCAAACAACTTTGATAAATGAATAATCAATTTATTATTACAATAATCAATTCCGTTTACAATACATGAAGCTTTATGGCATATATCCCAATAATTTTAGCTTTATCCTTTAAAGAAAAAGGAAAAAAACTTGAGTCAAATTATATTCATGTTGTAATTTTGGTCTGTGCAAGTATTACATACCTCTTCGAATTATCTCAGGTGTCGATAAGGCTTTTCTGATTCTAGACCGTGGAATGTGGGTAAAAGTTGGATGATATCCGGTTTAAAATTGAAACGTGAAACATCTGGGGAAAAACAATACAAGATGGTGATCATGTCCTAGTGGGTTTCATGAATTGTCTGAGTGTCCTATGATGGTTAAGATCATCATGCTGAGACTAATTTTCTTCCCGATCAACTGGATGTTCAACTCGGGTAGGTGGAATTTCATTTTGGTTCTCGTTTATTTTGACTGATGATGATGGTGATGATTACTCTCTATTTAATCTACCGCTAGATGATCGAGACCAATGTCTTATGCAACCTAAATGTAGACTATATGCTGAAATTAAAATATACAAATGCAATACTTACAAAAAGAAAAATAATAATAATAAACAAGTGAAAGAAAAAAGTAAAAATAAATGACCAAAAAAACAAATACAAAAAAAAAAAAAAAAAATACAAGGATATTAAATTAGTATTATATCTATTAAATTATATTCCCCGACAACGGCGCCAAAAACTTGACACACTCACAAAGTGGTTATTTACTCTCAATTATAAGAGTGTCAAATTAATAAAATAACCTGATAAGTCTGGGTCGATCCACATGGAATAGATTTAATAAGATAAAATAATAATTCGAGTAAAAATAAAAAGAGTGAATTTTTTGAAGTGATTGGAAATTTTAAATTAGACTATAAAAATAAAATAAAATATCAGGACTAGGGGATCCACTGTTAATATTTCAAATTTAGAAATCTTACTTTTTATAATATATAAATTATCATTATTACCCAATTAATTTATTTCAGGAATTAATTATACCAAAACAAATAAAACCAGTCATAAAAGCGATGATAACATTTATCTATAACAAGTCCAGTTAGGTACTCAATTATGCCAAATTGTAACGACCGGTGATCTCGTAGACCAGTGATCTCGACTACTTGTTCATTTTGAGACGAATATTACATGATATGGTTATGTGGGACACATATAC
>SKCR01039203.1:0-58279 GCA_019454045.1 Zanthoxylum bungeanum | reverse complement strand
GTCCAAGTCCTAGGTTCGAATTCAGGGGATATCTGAAACAACCAGAGATTTTATCTATTCCGTTTAAATTCGGATCGGGTGATTTAACTACGAGACTTCAAAAAAAAAGTGTACATTAGATATTTTGACAAACATGATATATGAAGATGAAGGGTTTTTTGGTGACTGGAAAATACTTGAGGGATTGGAATCTAAAGGCGGGGAAGAGGAAACCGTTGCTGGCAGTGCCCACTGTCAGAAGACACGCTGGGTACTTCGGATAAATGCAATTGAATAGTTTGGAAATTTCTCGAAAAGCTAATTATAGATTCTTCTCACCATCAAAACAATGTCAATTTTTTTAGCTATTGATAGAAACGAAAGTATTGGTATCAACACCAACTAAAAAAACTACTTGTTACATGACATTGAAGTTAGTAAATGGTTGAATAATTGAAAAAAAAAATATTCAAACTTTTTAACTTTATCTCGCAACTCTACACACTCACCATAATCCCTGAAGTTTTCTTACCATCATTTGCCATCTCGTCTGTAACTTTCCTTTTCCTTGTAAACATTTTTTTACTTCTGTGAAATATACATTCATATGATAGTTTCCTTTACTGCTTTTTAATTGCCCAAAACGTGTTCAACATAATAACTCTTACCCTAAGCTTTGAAAAAGACTTAAATTGATATCATCACTTAAAATGAGAATGGCAACATAACTGATAAGTAACACTTATAAAATATCTAATCACTTTCAACTAAACACAAATGACCGTGACTCCTAAAATATGTAACGAAATGGCAATGGTATAGCGCTATACTTACTTCAAAATAAAGCATTACAAAAATTATTTAGGTTAAAAATACAACTACATCTACAGATGCATAAAAAAAAAATCAATGAAGAATAGTGCCCATCAAGTATAGCCAGGTATCGCCAAACTGTTGAAGACCTTCGGAGAAAATAAAAACAAAATTTGCAGAAGTGGTGGTCAAATTTTGACAAATCGAAACTGTTTTACAGAACTCTTATGGGCCTAACCTGGCAGTTCAGCGACTTGATTTGTGATGTCGCTCCTTCCTATAACGAGACTGATCTGGATCAAATCCACCTTCCTCAGCACCATAGACAGCCCAGAGTGGAGTGGCAGCCATGTAGTCCTTGCTGCTGAAAGGTCTTCCAGAAGCGACCTGCGTTTTCATCAAATATAAAATCATGCCAAGAGAAATTTCTAGAGAATTCAAAGATTGAAATTGGTGCAGTACTTACCAGGTCATGGAACTTTTCATAGTCTATCCATGTGAACCATTGCCCATTGACTTTGAACTTGTCTGTTTTCCCCAAGAGAACACAGCACGAGTGGACATGCTCACATGCAACCTCGTACTCCCCTTCACTTCTCAAAGCTAAGGCTTCAGAGAAGGCTTTCACATCAGCATGCCACGGCACATTCTCCATGGTCAATTTTGATGTAGCAGATCTATAATAAGAATCTCATGATTATGCAAGAACATGATCACATAAAATAGAACAAGATCAGCATTCTGGACAAAAAACTTACGACCCACAGTACGTAACGCCTTTGATTTCTACAAAATCTGGATTTCCAATACCAAAGAGTTTAGAATAAGCTTCTATGTCTTCTGTGTTCCACCCTTTCACCAGTGTCAACCGATAAACTGTTCGCTGTTGTTTGTCTCTCAGAGCTTTCAAGGAATCCTGGCATTATTTAAAAAAGAACATGGATAAGTAATCTCTGAGGTGCCAAAGCCAAATTCATATGCCTCAAGATAAGACTTGTAATGAAGGTCCAGAAAATTTTCATGGCAATCAGGAGATTTCCTAAATTCCTCCAGCTTTCTCCTTGACACATGTCACAACGGTATAAAAAAAGATACACTTACAAGGAATCTCTCCCAAAAGTCTCCAAAGAGAGGCCTATCAATTGCCTTCAAGCTATCCTTTGTTGCAGCATCTACGCTCACATATAACTGCATTTGTCATAGAAATAAATAGGTTTGTTACTCCGGACTAAGGATTCAATTTTTATTTTATAGGGATCCACATACCTGAGTGACCGGCTTCAGCAATTTAATTTTGTCAGGAAACTGTGCATTGGTTACAAGAAATGTAGAAATCCGCCTTCGGTGCAGCTCATCCACAAGAGTATTGATCTCTGGATACATAATTGGTTCACCAACAAGTGATAAGGCACAGTGCCTTGGAAAAAGACCTTCGTTCAATCGCTCTAGTGTAACACCTACATGCACAAATTTGTTTTCTAGTCAATGCAACAAATAGGTCTATGCTCTGAATTATCAACTTGAGATTGTTTATTTTATTTTATTTTATTTTTCTCTCATGTCACACTCAAAGGGGCACTTCTATAATAGCGTGCCCCTGATTTGCAAGTAATGGAGTCACTCCAAAATCTTGGCGTCCATATCCAGTGGAGCTGGAAGATAGGGAGGTGAAAATGGATTATTGAAAACTTTTACTGCTTTCTTTTTCTTCACCATTGTTGGATGGGGATCTGTTTGTCAATGGCAGAACTCAAAATTACACAAAAGAAAGAAGAACTACAGAATACTTACCAGGAACTCCTTTCATTTGCTTAATCATCTTTGTATGAAGGTCTATTGCTGTATTCACTATCTCCATTGGATCATCCATCTTCCACTGCCAACTCTTTCCTACAGGATTTGTATGATGCCTCCAGCAGAAAACACATTTATTGGCACATGCTAAACTAGGGGTAGCCTCCATGCATCTGTTCCATTCAAAAATTTACCACACTACTTGATATCCTGAGAAGAATTCACCTTAATGCAAGGGGAAAAAGCTTAATAAAAGCATAAAAAATTGATAATCACCTATGACTTTCAATGCCATAAAATGAGTGCTTGTAGCATCCTCCTCGACCTCTAAGTTGTGACTTGGTCCATCTACAGATTTTGACACCACTATGTGAACCAATAATTTTATACCCCTGCCAATCACATAATTTGAAACGACCAATCATATGAAAAACATCAATCATAAGCAGAAATGACAACCAGATCCAGTCCCACACTCCCACCCGATACTTCAGCCAATAAGAGATGATGCTACAACTTCAAATACAAGTTCAGTCCAGGAATATTGAACAATATACACTGAAACTAATGCAGCAAACCGTTTACAAGAAGCAAAATGACCATCCAACATTCTATAAAAAAAAAATCTCTAGTGCATAGCTACTACCGAAAGAAGTTAAAATGAAGATACCTGCTTCTCTAGACTCGCTCTAATCACCGGTGTGACCATATCTCTCTTCCCATCTTTAACGTTTCCATTAGTTTCAGCCACATTTACCGACCTCCTCGAAGGCCCTTTACCAGCAATATCCTCAAGATCAACCACCTCCGATTCAACCACCTCATCATCATCCTCATCATCATATTCATTATCATCACCATCACTTTCTATACCCACTGCACTATCTCCATTACCAATACTATTTCCCGCTTGATCACCACTCTTCAAAACGGCAACCACCCTTTTACTCCAATCCTCAAAAACGACATCCAGCTCACCACCATCCACGTCACCCTCAACAACCGGCAAAATCTCACCCGCACCCAATTCTCTCATTTTCTTCGACAAATCTTTCGCCACCAAATTATACGTTTTCTCATACGCTTTACTTCCCACTCCAAAAACTGCAAACTTACAATTCGACAGCAGCAACGAACCCACTCTAAAATCATTCGCGCTTTCGTCAATCCAATTCGTAAAAAATTTCGCGGCTTCCGGTGGCTTACCGTTTTCCCAAGTGGACGCGATGATTAAAATTATGGTTTCTTTTGGCAAGTCCTCGGGCTCGTAGGTTTGTGGATCGACGAGGTCGAATGGAAGGTCATTGCAGGTTAAGAGAGAGTGGAGACGCTTAGCTAGGGCTTTGGACGTGCCGGTTTGCGAGATGAAAAAGAGCTTCCCCTTTTTAGGATTAGGGTTTTGTGATATACGTAGGAGTTTATTGAGGCGGCGAGATTTGTAGACGAAATAGAAGGTGGTGGCTGACAGAAGAGCAACGAGAGTGAGGCGAGCACGTATAGAAGATGAGGACATGGTTGGAATTTTATTAGTTGATTTTAGGGTTTAACGGAAAGTGGTTTTAAGTGCGACTCATGGTTTGTTGAGACGAGAGAGAGAAGCAGAAAGAAAAAGAGGAAGACGACGATTGTTTTGACAGTTGGCACGTGCTAATTTGTAACAAGCAAGGATATGGGCCCTTTTCAAATACGGGGCAATTGTTTATTGGGTTGGGCCTATTGTTTATTGTTTAAGCCCGCTTACAGTTTTTTCGAGAATGATTTTTGGTTTTGATTAAAAAATCTGATAAAAATTCAAAAACCACACCATAAGCACAAAAAATATATGATTTTTACACTCAGAACTCATAGAGCATTGCGCTTAAACCATCAATACTCAGAACATATTCAACAACTGGAAAATAATTAATATCTTTCATTCATGGGGGGATCCTCTATCTCTCACATCAGCTTTTAATTTCTAAATTCTAATGGCAGTACGAGAGAAAATATAACAAAAACGAAGAAAAATTACTCAAGGGCAACTCATTAGTAGTTCTTTTTTGGGAGTGATTGTACACGTGCCTAACCAAAAATGAAGAATCAGTAGTCCCTTTTCTTCAACTTGAACAATGGTGTCGTCCAATTTGCGGTCACACTATTTACAGAACTCTCAAGGCTTTCATAATTTAAGGCCGCCACATGGTTTTTTGTGCACATAAGATACCTTCCTTATTCTGGGCATAAGTCATCCGTATTTCCCAACGCAAGCTTCTCAATATTCCCTCAAGTGGATCAAGTACCTCAACCTTGTCACGCACAATTGCCCAACCTCCAGGCCTTAATATGCGGTCCATCTCAACAACAATGGAAACAGGTTGCTTACATCTGCGAAACCAAAATATTAATGGTGTCAAATAACTAATGCCACATTGCTAGAGAGCTCAGCACATGGGATAGAAGACCAAGTGCTAAGGAATAGAAAACTTCTAATGTCGGCAAAATCAAAACTGGAAAAGCACGTAACCTGTTCTTAAGTCGTGAGAACAGATGATCAGCATGCAAAAGGTCATAAGATCTCGGGTAAGTCCCAAAGGACTCACACCAATCATGGTAGATGCCAAAAAGACCACGATCATAAATAACGGGAAGTGTATCTGGGGCATGTACAGGGACCACATTCATCACCCAGATTTTCTGTTGTGCAAGTGCTGCAGCAAATCTGCATTTAATGATAAAACATTAGGATTCCACTTCCTGAATCATTTTCCGTTTTCCACATTTATATAATAAGTGAGAGAAAGCATCTCAAACTAAAGGAGAACTGCTAATTTGAATGAATAAGGCAACTTACAAAGTAACTGTAAAATACTTAGTTGTAAGTTTGCATACCCGCCATAGATGGATTTCATGTCCATTACATTCCGGATTTTTGACCAGTCAATACCCATTCCTGTGAGATAAGACTTGTCAACAATAGCTTTCCAGTGGTTTGTATCCGAGCTCAATTTTTCTTTATCGTTTAACCAGTCAGGGTAAGTTTCAAGCCTCTTCGGCCATTCTTCAGGCCATTCTGTCCCATGTTGTTCAATTGATGATGGAATGGTGTGTAAGCAAGTTTTCATAGGCACATACCTGTTCAGAAATGCAATCATTAATGGGGCATAAAATTTAAACAAATATCAGATTGGTAAAAAGCAAGGACATACATAATCACGCCTACACTGGAGAACTGTCTTCTTTACTTTTGATGACATTTCTTGAATTTGTCAAAATTCTAAATTGCAAATGTTTAGGCATGACAGGATATCAATGATCTTCAAAGTGGCAACTCAAAGTGATCCTCTCTAACAGAAATGAAGCTAGATGGTAACCGTCACAAAACTTTATTGGCTCCAATATATATTTCACCGCTGGATAATTATTTACTTTGGCACATAAGGCTAGCATTTTTTTCACTTGTATATATCATGCAAAAGATCTAGTGTGAAAACATTTCAATTATTACCATGTCAGGATGTTGATTTTAGTTTCTATCGATCTAGTTGATGAAGCCATAGAATCAACTTTTCATGCAATGATAGTGAACACGACTTATTCTATATCATCAACTAAACCAACTTATCCAACATAAAATTGAGAAGACTTATTTTAGACTTTAGTCATCAACTAAACCAAATTGCAAAGACAGGAAGATGAATTTTTAAAAGCTGGCTCATCTGGTCTTACCATGCTGCATCAGGGTTTTCATTTTCCTTGCATAGAGGTGGATTTTTCTTCCTTCTCAATTCGTATATATCATTTGATTCAGGTTTCTGATATATTTTAACTCCCACTTCGCTGACTTCATCAGTTTTATGAGCCAGAATATTCCAGCAGATAGAAGCGGTCAATGTGGTCATGGCTAGAAAAACAGAAGGTTTCTTAGTAAACATGAGAGAATAAGACAATTTTCTTGTCATAAAATTGCAGCACATCATATGAAAAATACTGATAAGTTCATCCCTCATATTTCATCTAGCAAGCTTCAACAAAAATACTTCCGGTCAGTACAACAGCAAATATGTACTTTCTTTTCTTGACAAAGAGTGTAGCAATCTCAAATTCAATAGCCGAAGAGGATGGGGTATGAAAACCCACCAAGTATAAAGAGTTCAGGATGGTGAACCGTGTGTGTAACACGGGAAGCAATCTTAATTGCTGCCCATAAGGCAGCATTTTGGATTTAACTACCAGCCCAGCCTCGAATACAGATAAGCAGCATCAGATGGTGTACGGACATCAGACACTAGATAAAAATAATGCTTTTCAAGTCCAGTTTATAACTTTTCATGCTTGAAACTCATCATCACCTAAGCCAATATGACAAAAAAAAGAGACACAAAGGCCATACCTTCATCTTCTTCAATGCTGTCATGCTTAGTTGACAAAATAAAGTAACCACTAGGCCTTAATATCCTATTCATCTCTAGGAGAAGCCTTCCCCCTGGAAAAGAAAGAAAAGACTATACTGATCTAACAAACATAATATACAATAGAAAATATAAACATAAAATGAAGGAAAAAGTAGGGTGAAACACAAACCATGGGAGTTCCAAGGCATGCTACACCTGCCACAATGAATAGCATCAAAAACACCACTAGGAAAAGGAAGCCTTCTACTTCCAAAAGGGCTAACCACCGTAGGAAAACCACGTTCAAGTGCAATTTGTGCTAGGTCGACTAGATCATCCTTCAATCCTAACGTTAATGTGAGGACCTCTTTATCAAGGAGAGATGCCACAAAGCTTGAATCTGCAGATCCAATGTCAAGCACTACACGAATATTCTTTCCCCATTCTATATCTGGCACCATCTATCACATACAATCAAATTTCAAAATGTAAATCAGGCAAGGATGTAGAGATTTAAAAATGAAATATTCAATAAAAGCACGACAAAAGAAGCAAATGCAAGAAGTTATATTTACCCCAAATAAGCTCAATAATTTTATATTTAACTTCACGTGCATATTATCATTGAAAGTTTATGTCCACCTTTTCTCTTGTCCTCTTGAGAATGATGCAACACGATGTTCACTCAAAACTATCCTAATCACACTATATGTTAGGTATCAGTGCCTGAAGCGGTAATTCTTACACAGAGGTTGATGATGGTGACTCTAGTGCTAGAGGAACTGTCGAAAATAGTGAATGTTGTGGTTATCAACGGCAATTATCAAATACCATAACAAAATTTTATTAATATGCTCCTGAATCAATATTTGAAAAACAAGGAAAAGTTGTGGTATACCGATGTCATCCAATGAGGACTAGCAGTATTATGCCATGTGTATAGTGGAACTCAAAGAGAAGAAAGTTATTGATCCAACTTTCATAGTTTACCAACAGAAGAAACTCACCTCTTCAATGGACTCAAGGTAGTGAAGAACTCCACCACTGAATTCAGACTGGTTCTGGGGAAAAGTAAGATACTCTCCAGACTCCACCAACCAATCATGTTTCTTCATGTATACAGCAAGCTTTGGATGTGCCACATTCTTGTATAATATCTGCAAAAAGAGTAGAACACTACCATGTAAGAATATCAAACAAATCCTGCCTCTCCATGCACATAACTTCGGCAAAACAGATGAAGGCATACTCATAATACCTTTGATTTGCTCTCGGGCCAAGGCATCGGAGTTTCATACCCTGCATGAGGAAGTGGCACGAGACACATCGGAGGAGATCTAGGGCAACTCCTCTCTCTATGCCTATAGCTCTGAAACTTTCCGAAACCACTTTCATTGTCAATACAAGGAATGTAATTATGCTTGCTCCTCGTGCTACATAATTTCCAACTATAATGCCCTTTAGGATCAAATACCGGACCCTTTGCCTTCCTCTTCTTCCCCGAACTTCTCAATCCACCACTCTCACCATCCACCCTCTCCCCAATTTCTTCATTCTCTCGTTGAACTAAATCAGAATTACCTTCTGTCTCCCCATTAATTTCACTTTCACCACCGGACTCTTCTTCCTTTCCATCCACAACTTCCTGTTCTTGTTCCTCTTCATTTTCCTTTTCTGAATCATCACTTTCAGATATCTCATCCTCCTCATTAGTTCCCTCACTCACTGACTTTACATTATGGTTCACTTTCTTCGCATTAGATACCCTCTTTTCATTATTTTTCCTAGATTCATGCTTATTGACAGACACAGGAACAGATTCATTATCTTTTTTCTCTTTTTGCTTACCCAAATCAGATTCATGATTGGATTTTTTATCATCCTCTTTGCTAATTCCATGCTTTTGTGGCTTCTTTTCTCTAGATTGAGGCTTAGAACTTGTTACCTTTGTATTAGCGGACACAGGTTCAGCGATATCATCAAAGCTTTCCCTTTGATTGGTGACTGAATTTGCAGAAGAAGAGAACATAGACCAAGCAAAAATGAAACAAAGACCCAAAATTGCAACTGCTGTCATCTTCACGCACAACCCATGTGGTCGTTTTGCTTGCCGACCCAATCGAGCTAACCGAGCAATAGCCATCTCTCTAACACGACACCCCCCAAATCAATAATAACTAATTTAACTAACAAGAATAAAGTAGATAGAAAAAAATTTCACTTGAAAGTAGGTTGAAACATAAAGAAAATCAAAATCTCATCAAGATTTTTATACTTGAGAAGTAAGAAATAATGAGTAGTTGAGTACCCAGATTGGTAAAGCAAGCTAAAAGGTGAGGTTTCAAATGGTGCCGGATGGTGGCTGCACCTAACGAACCCAATATTTTTAAAAAAAAATAATAATAATAATAATATTGTGAATCTAAGGAGATAATTTAATAATATTGGAAAGAAAGAGAGAGAGAGAGAGAGAGAGAAAACGGTTAAAATACTGGTGAGACAAACATTGTCTTAGACAGGGCTTGTGACTGTGTCGTCTCTCAGACAGCCGCTAGTCAGGGCTGCGAAAGTGCAAAGATTTCGCTCATGTAATTTTATTTATTTGTATTTTTGGTTTCAAATGCTGCTTCGGAATGGGACTGTGAAAGTAGAAAAATGATTTGGGTAGGCCCATAATAAGATTTTAGCTTTTTTTTTTTTTTTTTTTTTTTTCCTTAAAGTGAAAAAAAATGGTAGATGTATAACAATTAGCACAAAAAATAATGCTGAATTTTCTGTTTCTGAAATATATGTATTGTAATTCAAATAATCATATTTATTTGTGAATGCAGTAAAATTCTTTAAGAAGCTGTTTAGGTAATTATCAGATGAGATTAATGCTTTCACACTCTTTCTTCTTATCCATTTTGCTAATTTATGGTTGCCACTTTTTCTCCGAGGGCATCACTAGATTCTAATTCTTCTGCAATAAATGGAACTGAAATTTCACTTTGAGCTTACAAGCTGAACTGAAATTACCCAAGTATCATCATCACAGCAGCTCCTTCAGTTATTTTAACTGGCCACTCAAATCTCAAATGCCAACTGCCTTGTGCTGAAGTCACACTTGCCATGTGCGACCAAAAGACAAATAGGTACTTCAAGATATGATGGGTTGCCTACTTGGCTTATTTTGCAAAATTTTTTTTTTTTTTTTTAAAAAAAAAAAAAAAAAAACTTTAAATTCAAAAGGTGTTCTCTTCAAGAGAAATTTTATTTTTAGCGTGTATATGAAAAAATAGGACTCTAAGGATGTGTTTGGTAGATAGTTTTGCACGGAGAATATAAGTTAGTTTATAAGTTATGGAATAAACGTTAAAATATAACTAGCGTCAAAAAATAATAACATATTATGAGATGATGGTTTTGTAAGCGTTAACGCTAATATTAAAGAACATATTTAGTGGAGCGTTTTAACACTAGCAAAACGCTCCACCAAACAGAGTCTAATACTTGTGATCAGGCTCCCTAACATTTATTTAGTATTTTTATTTTTTAATAAACGACTTTAAATTGAAATCTTATAATAAAAAACATTTAAACGCACACACTAGAAAATTCCATAAATTCTTGGCAAGACAAATTCAAATTAGTTATCATTTGTTTATGTATTCATTGTTCTCAGTTGTTCCATAAAACCCCATGATGCCAACAATGTACTCACTAACACTGTCAATGGTGATCTAATAAATAAAAAATCCTCCATCAATGAAACATGAAATCAAATATATATATATATATATATATTGGTCGTTGTTTTTATTTCGAAGGGCAAAATAAGGAATTCACCCCTCGAATTAATTTTCCTCGAACAATGACTTTGTTTGGTTAGTGGGAACCGCACAAACTTAGCAAGCAGACAAGATAAACACAGAGTTTACATGGTTCAGCGGAGAGTGGCTCCAATCTATGTCCACGGAAGAAAAAGATGATATTTTATTACTGCTTGAGGTCAAAACCGACCCGAACTATAAGTGAGGGAGTGAATTACAATAATGAAACACTTCGGGTCTTATCAAGTCCGGTACAATTCTCTCAAGTGGTCGGGTAACTGACCAACTTTCTCTCTTTATCTTTAGTTCTTGAGCTCTTAGTTTTTTCAAATAGTAAAATGCATAAGATGTTAGCCCTTAAATTTGTGACTTCAAACCCTTTATATAGGCTTTAAAAGATATTGTTTCACAAACCATGATGTTAACCAATGTCACATGTCATCATTACAGTTGTTGCCACCCTCAACTGCCTATAATTTTGCCAATCAAATCTATTTATTCATCTACTACTGAACCAACCTATGGCGACTCTGTTCTGCCACTATCATGCCACTGCACCGGCCTATGACGGCTGGCAAGGGCTACTTTCAATGACAACCACTGATTTTCATTTGTCGTCATTAGTCTTCTGGAAGCACATATTCTCAAGTAGTGCATACATCACATGACTTCAATACTGGCCAGCCTATGATCTCATCTTCGTTCCTTGGGTCGGCACACCGAGGCAAATGATGTTGATCAAATCTCATTTTATCACTTTTTCAACTATATCAGGTTCTCAGACAATGACCTCCTCAGATCAGGCTATGCAAATTCTAAGGAAACCTCAAATCACCTATCTTCATTAGGTCGGGTCGGTATTAAAACTCATTCACCCTCGGGACGTTATGTTCTCTGGGAAAACTCTTTTATTCCAAGAGGTCGAGTCTCTTTGTTAGATCTCATCACTCTCTAGGCTATTGGGCCTTTGCCACATCACTTTTGGCTATGTAATCTTCACTTTATCGTTCGTCGGTATTTAATCCTTCCTCGAGGTAAAAAACCACCATCAACATATGTCTCATAGTTCTCGATATCAATGAATTTGTGAGTTGATGTCGGGAACTTTACAAAAGATGATGGTGCATCTAGATAAAGACTAATCCAGCTTCCTCGGGTCATGGCCTCTTGGAAAATCCATATCACCTCAGCTCCTCTTTGGTTCATCTCTCTCAGGATAGGCTGCTCTATTTGCTGCCAAAAATACCATTTCTGGCGATTTTCTATCTTTCATCGCCTATTCGAAAAGGTGGTTCTAGGGTTCTGAAATGTCCCTATGAGCTCGCGATGGTCTTCCTTAAATGCACATCACATCTATCACATCCTCCCATATTTCGTCTCCCCGATGTGCCAAGTGTCACTCATCCACATCTTGCCCATAAAAAATTTGAACTGCTGAGATTAACTGAGCACATGGCTTCTATATGATTTGAATTCAACGGCTACGACTGACATGACATATGTCACTAATTCATCATTCCTACCCCGATCCAACGATCAAGATTAGCCTGAGCAACTTATTTAAAGGTCAATTTTGTTCATTTTACAACTTATAAACTCCATCTTCTTCAAATATTTTCTCAAACTTCAGGCATCCTCTGTAAATTTGAGCTTTTCAAAATCAACCTTCTTCAATCATCATTCCTTGGATGCTGGAAGGAGGCCGAGGTCAAAAATAAGAACATGTAAGGTTTGGATCCTGCAAGACAAAGGTAGGGTGGAAGCGACGAAGACAACAAAAAAAAAAAAGGTGTGGGTGAACCGGGGGCACTCCGAAACTCAAGTCATAAGTATGAAACGTATGAAAGTGGCAAAAAATCAAAAAAAAAAAAAATGAAAGGTTGAGGTTACAAGGGAGGGGGTGGTAAATGATCAGGGTGATGGCAAATGTCTGAGCTTTGTGTCAGAGAGCGTCGTTTTCAGAGAGAAGTCCTGCTTCCTCTCTCCTTCACCTCATTGCGTTGCTACTATTTAGAGATAAAAGGTCGTCTTTGGCATCTGCATAAGTCCCACAACGTGCCCAGACATTGATAACAGTTTGAGCATGTGAGAATAGGCCTTGCGGCAAAGCAAGGGGGAAAGGTGGTTGATATAATTAAGAGGTTTGTCCAAGGAGAGTAAGCTCAAATGTAATCCAATAATGGAATTCTTTGGGGTGTCTTTACTTTCGGGCCTTTTGTGAATGGGGTGAGGTGAGAAGGTTTTGTGTCAATTTGGCCAAAATTTGGCACGTACATTCCCAATTCAACCTTTAAAACAAGTAAGTACTACTTGACTCTATTTTTTATTTGCTTGTACTGAGCATGCTCTATATTTGTCAACTAATTTGATGGATATGGTGAATATGTTACATTTCATGGTTTTTTTGGGGTTTAAAGGTTGATATTTTCATTTCTGGGTTATGGGGTGTGGCTTGTATTTTGTGTCTGAATTTATGGGTTGTTATTGACACTCACAAACAAAATAGTTATTTACTCCCAAATATAAGAGTGTCGAAGTAATAAAATAACCCGGAAGTCTTTGGTGGGATGTACCCAACCTCGAACCATTCACAATAATTAGGCCTCGGTGTGGGGTACACAACTCCGAGCCATTCACAATAATAAGGCATCGGTGGGACGTACCCAACCCTAAACCATTTAATAAACTTGGCCACAAGGGAATGATATTTCATTGTGTCATTTATAATAATAGGGTCTCGATGTGACGTACCCAACCCCGAGCCAATCAAATCGAAAGACCACGATAGAAGATATTTCAACCTCGAGTCACCCATGACAACATGAGTCGTGGCGTCTCACACCGTGCAGCATAAAAATAAAACAAAATGACATGGTAATATGAGTGATACATTACACACACCCGTACCGACCCGAAAATATCAAAGTAACATAGATAATGTCATGTCTATTGTTGCCCTAAATAATAATTTTGAACCTCATAGTATAAATATCTCGGCAAATCAAGCTACTGATCAAGGGGTGGCCAACGCCATGACGACACATTCCTCCCCATGCTAGGCAGACCCCGAGTCTGCAAACACCACATAGACCCTCTAACCTTCCCCGTGCTATGCTCATATGGAACTGAGAAGGGATGACCAGTGTCATGGGGCATTCTCCCTCCCCATGCTTGGAAAATCACGAATCATCCATCCTCATGCTATACAAACCTGAGGCTATTGTAGTACCTCAAACTATTTTCAATCCATACATGTTACGATTACCTTGGCATGCCAAATGCCATGCAAACCCTTTCTCCGTACATAGTATGGTTACCTTGGGGCGCCAAACATTATTCAGATGATCTAGTCGTACGTGCTATGGTTACCCCGAGGCTTCAAACTCCACGCATGTCTTCAATATCTTCAAAGGTACAAATCATTGGATACTCGCATTCCAGCTCGGGGTATTTGATAATGTCACCGGTGATTGATGTGTGTTTTTCACGTATCATTTTGTACCTTTTTACTGGTGCGATCTTCGAAGGTGCAAGCCATCAGGTACTCGCATTCCAGCATGAGGTATTTGATAATGTCACCGGTGATTGGTGGGCCACGGGGGTGCGTGCTTTATGTACATCGTCTTGTACCTTTTGTTGGCACCAATCACGGCTATTTCCAAAAAATACCGAGCAAGTCTTTCCCAACTAAATAAACAACAAGCGTATAAAGGTGCGAGTAAAATATTAAAAATTGAAAAAATTTCTTGTATTTCAAGGATCTATCGCCCATCTTACAACTCTTTACAAGTCATTTAAGAGAGGCTCAATTGAAAGAATTTCAGAGTTTTAGGGCTTCTTGAGCCGGAGTCATCCAGCTACTCCAGGTGATAGACACTCATCCTGATGACCTCTGCTATCTGCGCTGCCTAGCTCTCATGGCCTCATGATCGATACATTCCTTGAGGTAACCATACCTCACCATGTCCTCAACATACTCCTGCGGGTTTCTAAAGCTTTTAGTGGAATGGCCCCTCGTGTTGTAATGAGAGCAATACATACTGGTGTCCATTTTCTCAACCGGGAACCTTCTAGGATCAGATTCAGTCAATAATCTTGTTTCCTGCACTTCTCGTGCTATCTAGGACAAAGGCATGTTGAGGGCCGTGTAAGTCATGCCCCCCACAACATGCACAACTTGGACTTCTCTCAGGTGCTGAGTTATCCTGAGTCATGGGTTTGAACTTCTGCCTTATTGGGCCTGGTCCTCTCCATCCACCCGCTAATATCTCGACTGTTCCTACCTCTTGACCGGTGCTTACACACACGTATAACGCAAGCGCACATATCGTTCAAGTAGTATAAAAAGTATCGATCCCACGAGGACTAATACCTAATCTATTAATTTTATGAGGTCAAATGATTATTACTAGTATCTAACCTGTTGATTGATTGATTGAAATGATGATGATTTTGAATTTAAAAACAGTAAATAAAATTGCACGAAAGTAGTTTTAAGAAAATTTTAATATTAGGAATTATCTAGGGTTGTGAATCTTTCTAATATCTTTTAAAAGATGAAGCGGTTATTTCATGGTTTGTGTAATAAATTGATTTTACTCTCAACCTTGAACACTAAATTGCGAAAGCCTCTGTCGATGGTCAGACTCAAATACCCAGTATAACCCAATTGAACCATATGTCTATGTCACCAAAAACCTGGATTCATTAAGATTAAGTTCCAATTATGGATACCCACGCCCGACAGGTATATGTCTATCCTGTAAGGAAATCTATTGAAAGGGTTTATCTATCCTCAAGGAAAATCGTGGGCTATTAAGTCTAAGGCTGAAACCTAAAATCCTTGTCAAGTTTATTTTAGATTTACCGATCAATCTTATTAGTGGCCAATTAACAAGACGCATTAAGCTTAAGACTTAATAAGTAAACCCTTAAATTACCCAACTATAAAATAACCCCTTATAAACCGGTGATATTAGAATTCATCACAACCCCAAATAACTAACTTAGTTGCGACACATAACTAGTGATGGAGTTGGTGATTGGAGTGCCAATCCGAATTGTACATTTTATTATTTATTAATAAAATAACTATATTTTTCATTTCATACCCTATTAATGGTATTGTCATTACGCGTATTAAATTGATATATCGTTATGCTAAGAATGACATCGACCTTAGAATAGTTTTGACACTAGGTGTAAACTATTCTTAAAGTAAATATTCCTAGTCGCTGGTTTTGGAATACGGTCGAATTCCTATAACCTAGAAGACTAGCACATGTCGTATATTGGAATTGGAGTTCCAATGGTTTAACACGATGTACCATGAGTTTTGGAAACTTGTATATACATGAGGGTATTCGTTGGAGCGAATACTGAATGACTCACATGTGATTCCTAATAGTTGGAAGTACACACCATCGTCAATAGGAATCTCCTCGAGTCGAGTAACATATGTAATCCTTTGACTATAGGATATCATTGATTTTTTGTGAGATCCTCCACACTTAGATGCCATGTATGTCAGAAACCTTTCATGGTCTGGTTTCTAGATGTTCGTTGGGTGTGGACCGATGCACACAGTAATCAAGTGCGAAGCAAGATAAGATCTGTCGGCCCGTATGTGTACTATAAATGGGTTTAGGTATCCATGTTAGTAAAGTCACGATTCTTAATCTTTGGCCAAAGTCGATCACCTAGGGTGGATCGCATCAGTTATGAAGAATTGTGGACATGTCGACATGGGATGTGCGTCTTGGAAACTTGACGGTATATTCTATGTTTCCTAAGCACAACTCGGATAGCCTACGACGGAGGGATTGTTAAACATATGTGATGACCTCGACTTGTATAGTTCAGAAAGGTCGTTCGTGTTCTTCGCGAATTCGGAGGTGGCCGAATTGAGTACATATTAGCTAGGTTTATATGACGAACGTGTCTGAACTTAGAGAGTACCAATATGAAGTGTACTCGTTGAGCACTTTGGTAGCCGATTAATTTTTTATAAAAGATAATATTCGATATTATAATTATCAACTAAGATAATCAAGTGTTATTGGATAATATTGATTATTTACTTGACCTAATTGGATTAATTCAATAATTACACAAGGGCTTAATTGTAAAATCATAATTATCTCTACCATTTGAGGATATTATGGTAATTGTAAGTATGTAATAATAGGTGGTTTTGGCTTGATTTCATTGGATTAAATCAATGTGGCAAACATTTAACTAATCCATTTCCTAATCCTTGGCTTGATTTAATTGGATTAAATCTAAATGGGAGACAATGGAGATTAGTCACACCTAATTATACATATTTGGACAAATTAGATTAAGTCCACTTAAAAGTTGATTACAACTTTTATTAATTAAAAATTGCCTAAGTTTTGCTATAAATAACAAGCTTTAGGAAGGTTTTAATTACAAGTTCAAATACAAGCATAAGTAAATTCTTGAGAGATTAGCCTAAGTTAGAGAAGTGTTTAGAGAAACTTGTGAGGTCTCTACAACATTTCATCTAGGAGAAATCAATCAATTGGATCTTGAAGTGAAGCTTGGAAGCATTGGAAACAAGATTGGATCTTGAAGTCAAGCTTGCACACCTTGGAGGTTCTTCAACAATTTCAACAAGGAGAAGTGAATTGGATCTTGCATCAGCTTACTAGGTAATGTTTGATCTTCTCCAAAGCTATGTTTATTTGTGTATTAGATGCATGATCACATAGCTTAATGTTGAATAATGCTAATCAATTGTGTTAGGATACTTTAGAAGTATAAACACAACATGCTTGTAATTAGGTCAAAGATGTTCATGTTGGACATGAAACAATTAATTAGAGTTTGGAACTCTAGATTAAAGCTTAGAGCTATAGCTACCATTCTAGATTCACTTGACCACCTTTAGGTAGACTAGAATTGTTCACGGGACATTTCGTAATTGGGATTCTAAAATGGTTTGTGTAATGGATTCAAAATTTACGCTAATGCGTATTTAGAATAAATTTATGTTTTTGGAAAAATATTTGATATTTTGAAAAACTAGATTTTTATTCTATAACATGTGTTTATGTTGGTTTTGAAATTAAAAATTAATTTTGGGTGTTTTTGAAGTGTTTAGGGAAGACCGGAATAGATTAGGGTCAAAGATCCTAATCCATTCAGCTCATTGGAATGTGAGCTGAATGCAAAAGGAAATGAAACAAAAAACAAAAATAAATAATAGCAGCACCTGGGCGCTACAGTGCACGCGCGTACGGTAGCGCGCACACTGTAGCGCGTGTGCGTCACACACGCGGCGCCCTTCGCGCCCGCCGATTTTGTTTTGCTTCGTTTGGGAGCTTCCGGACTCCGATTCAGTCCCGGTTTTTTCCTATACACTCATAATGGAATATAATATTTCATCAAATAATTAAAATTACATCAATACTTGATATCTATGGGTTAGACCCATTTCCGCTGCTCGGGGCACCGATCCGACCCTAGGGGTTCCACAACTGCCCCAACAGAATGATATCAGTAGCAAAGGCTTAACCACACAACACATATTTTGAATCTATGACCGGCGTAAACACACACGTATAACGCAAGCGCACGTATCGTTCAAGTAGTATAAAAATATCGATCCCACGAGGACTTAATTCCTACTATTGTTATTAATTATTGAATCTATTTATTTACAGATATCTAATTAAATGAAGAAGAGAATGATTGTTTGATTGGTTGAAAGTGGTTTGACAAAATAAATAAATAAATAAAAAGACAAAAGAAAATACTAAGGAAAATAACAAAAGACACAAAGATCTAGGGTTGTGAATCATTCTAATATCTTTTAAAAGATGAAGTGATTATTTTATGTTTGTGTAATAAATCAGTTTACTAACCTGGAACACTAAATTATGCAAAAGCCTCTGTCGATGGTCAGACGCAAATACCCAGTTTAACCCAATTGAACCATATGTCTATGTCAATCAAATTATCTGGATTCATTAAGTTTAAGTTCCAATTATGGCTACCCCCGCCCGACAGGTATATTCCTATCCTGTAAGGAAATCTATTAAAGGGTTATCTATCCTCAAGGAAGATCGTGGGTTATTAAGTCTAAGGCTGAAACCTAAAATCCCTATGTCTAGTTCATTTTAGATTTACCATATCAATCTTATTGGTGATCAGACAACAAGAAGCATTAAGCTTAAGACTTAATAAATAAACCTTTAAATTACCCAAACTATAAAATAACCCTTTATAAACCGGTGATATTAAAATTCATCACAACCCCAGTTAACTGGCTTAGTTACGACACATATTTACTGGTAGTAAAAACTTAAATAAAATAAAAGACATAAAGTAAATACTGAAAATTAAATATTGAAAAGTAAATTGCAGAAAGGTAAAAAAAAGTGAAAAGTAAAAAGTAAAAAGTAAAAAGTAAAAAGTAAAAAAAAATTAAAAGTAAATTATTGAAAGTAAATTGCTAAAAGTAAATAAGTAAAAGTACAATAAAAGAAAATGCTGGGGTTAGAGGATCAACTTTTATTACTACTATTTTAGATATCTCCCTTAATATAATATATTAACTTTGCGTAATAATTACCAACCATCCATACAGACGGTATTTTGATTAAGTCAAATTAATAATTAATTACCAACCGACCAATCAGGCGGTATCCATATTTAGTCAGGTTAAAACCAATTTAAATAATTACCAACCGACCAATATGGCGGTATCCTCGTTAAGTCCGGTTTTAACTAGTTTATATATTATAATTAAGGGAGATTAATCTAAATATTAATAATAAAAGTTTTACCTTTCACCCCAGCAAAGGGGAATTACCTCCTCATTGTTTGAAAAATAAAAACTGCAAAAGTAAAGAAAGAAAATGTTGTGCGTAAAAGTAAATTGCGGAAAGTAAAAACTGAAAAGTAAAGAAAAGAAAGTGCGAAAGTGAAAATTAATTACTAAAAACTATAAATAACTAAACTAGATACATCTTCTTATTTATTCATTAAGAATTTCAAAGAAGAAAGTATGAATTTTTACAAATGAAATGGCTTGGTATTTATAGGCAAAATTTTGCCACCATCAAATCATCCATCAAATTCTCCACCAAATCCATAATTAATTTCTCCACTAATTACTCAACCAAATCCATAATTGCTCCACTAATTTCTTATCTTGTTGGGTGGTGATTTGATAATTTTTATTAATTATTTATTAATTAATATTTTGCTTTGAAAATGATTGATAATGACTTTTAATAATTACACACCACACACTTCTGGATAGTTCATCAATTTCGGTCATGAAATCATCAGAATTCGAAAATATTTTCTCTTTCAAAGTTGTAGATCTTTGAGTCTTCTTTAATCTGGAACTTGAATCAGCTCAATCCGATATTGGAGTAAAAAGTTATGCCCAAAATAAGACAGATGCGCAAAACTGGAATTTCCAAAACTGCACTTCGTCAAAACGCCCTTTCAAGTTTCCAATCTCCAAAATTAATATATCAAATCCAATAATTGCCCTTAATTGACCCACATTTCATCCTAAATGATTTCATTAAGTCCCAATATTATTTTATCTGCAAAATAAACTAAAACACATCAAAACGTTCATCAAACCCGAGAAACTATACGAAATGTTAGGTCAAATGAGTGGGAATAAGTGATATAAATACCACTCATCAATCTATCCCATAGAAATTTTAATTTATTTATGCATAAGACATATTAGATATGTATTGCATGTTTTAAATTAAAACTTTGACCTAATTAAGTTAATGACTTGATTGTCATAAATCTCCCGTGATTAGGTGATTAATTTTAAATAATATTATTAATAATGTTGGAGCATTATTGGATGGTCCGTCTTGTCAATATGGAGATGAATGAGTTCTTACTACTTATATCTAATATCGTCATTAGTGTGAGGGTATAAGTGCTCGGAACTTAGGTCGCTCCGGTAAAACATTAGATGTAGCGTGATGAGTTAACTGTAACGACCGGTAGATATTACTACTACCTATGACGATATTATTACGTATGGGACAAAGGAATGTAAAATAAATCATGTTGGGATTCAAAAACAATTATGAGAAGACTTTGGGAACGACCGGTAAATTTCTCGAGGTCCCGAGAAGAAACTGTACCGTATGTCCCTTTTGTACTATATATAGTATTTTGGGCATAACTTTTTCATACGAACTCAGAATTTTATGAATTTTATATCGTCGGAAATTTTAGACCGAGACCTACAACTTTCGCATTAAACATTTTTCTAAATTCAGACCAGAACTAGGACAAAAATGCGAGTTAAAATCTGGATGAATAGTTATTTCGGACCCAAATGACAAAAAACACCAAACTTCTCCATTTCTCTAGATATTTCTACCCCTTTCTTTGTATCAATTAGGTCCACTATATAACGGACAACTATTCACCTTTTACTAAAGACTAAAAAACGAATTTGGAAGAGAGGAAGAGAAGAGAAAACCGTGAGAGAAAAGAGAGGGAAAAAGAGGAAGAAGAAGAAGGAGAGAGGAGGAAGAAGAAGAAGAAGAAGAAGAAGAAGAAGAAGAAGAAGAAGAAGAAAGGAAGAAGAAAAGAAAAGGAAAGAGTAGGAAAGCTTGATATCCATGGAAGACTTGGAGATTAAAAGAAAATCAAGAAAATGGAGGTAAGATTCCATAACCCAAATCTTGAGTTTTGATTTTGTTGGTATGAATGACTTGATAATGATGATTAGCATGTTAGAGATTATAATTGATGAGGATTTTGAAATGATTGGAGCATTGTCTTAAGTGTTTTAGGTAATTTTGGGTTTGATTTCCAAGATTGATAATTTAATTAGATGATAATTTGGGGGTTGATGCATGATTAAATGAGTTAAGATTAGGTGTTTTGATATTAGTTTTGTTATGGAATGAAAGTGATTAAAAATGGGTTAAAAGTTTTGAGATTAGTAAATGATTTAGAGTAGAACAAAATGAATTGAAGGTTTGATGTACATTAAAATGAGTATATAAGGATGTTTTGTATATTGGTTTTTGGTTTGGAAGTGTTGAAATGGGGTAGAGTTACTTAAGGTTGTAAGAATGAAGGATTTAGTTATGCCGCACACCAAATGTTAGATATAATGCCACACTCAAACTAATTGAAGAAAATAAACACAATTCACATGTTATAAATGGTGCTTAAAATGG
Source organism: Zanthoxylum bungeanum (assembly GCA_019454045.1). Classification (NCBI taxonomy): domain Eukaryota; kingdom Viridiplantae; phylum Streptophyta; class Magnoliopsida; order Sapindales; family Rutaceae; genus Zanthoxylum; species Zanthoxylum bungeanum. Next base: position 36,304 of record SKCR01039203.1, on the reverse strand, counting down.
TTAAAATTCTGTTGGGGGTTGTTGGATTGATGGAATTAGAGAAGAAGGCGAAATAAGAAAGTTAGGTAACGGTGCGGTTTACAATAAGTTCCGGACATGTTATATTTGGTCACTTCTAACTCGAGTTTTATATGCCCAATTGATAAACCGTAAAATTCTAAGTAAACTAGACACATAGAGGAGTAACATATCCAAAAATCAGAATTTTTGGACTTAAGACGCTAATGTAGAAAAATCTCCAAAGTCAACTGATCGGCAGTAAAGTCTGCACCTGCGACCTGATGACCTAGGCTCGGTTTTTGATTTTTAAAATGAGTTTTGGGTGTCCAAACGATAAGCCGTCAGCGTAAAAATAAATTAGACACATAGGAACCCGACATATAAAAAATTCAGAACCATTGGACTTAATGAGAATTTTTGACGGAGTTTCGAATTGGAGTGATCAGCAGGGACTGATCTGATTCTGTCCTGCTGAACAGCTGGTAGAAATCAGTTTGTTTACGGAGTTCCGGGAATTCGAAATCAGGATCCGTAAATTTGAGATAAAGTAGACTCATAGGGGATTCATCCATAAATATTTCAAGTCTAAATTCCTTACCATTTTCTCTCAGTAAAATTCCAAATCTGACCCAAAAACCTGGAAAATTCTGGTTCATTTATTCTTCTAAGTTCATTAAATATTTCTTTGTTCTAACAATCCCTTTATTCTTATAGATCAACGTCAGAACTCGCAACCACCGTCGACGCTGTGAAAAGACGTCATCAAGCCCCAATCAGTGAGTGGACACTTTCCCTTTTTCTTGATTTTTATCTCGCATTTTTGAATATCCGACTTACTTTTCAGCAAATAGGGCATTAGCCAAGTTTGTATTTATATTATATATCATTCAGCATGATTGAGAAGTTTTATGAAAATATAGATATTTCAGCTTGAGATATAAGTTTTCAGTACATGTTTATGTTCTTTTCTTTCGGGGCATGAGGTAAAACCTCACCCCAGTATGTAACTATTACAGTTGGAATTGACGAATACAGAGAACATGTGCACATGTAGGGCTAGGATGGCGGCTTAGGATCGTGTACCTGGTCCACTAGTGGTGGCTACACTGCCAGTTGAGCTGTTATCCTGGGTGTAGAGCTCTACGTTGCCAGTTGAGCTGTTGTCCTGGACGTAGGGCACCACCAGTGACCAGCCTCAGAGATGCCGCAGTTGAGCTGTTGTCCTGGGCATCGAGTACCATCAGTTTTCATAGATGCCGCAGTTGAGCTGTTGTCCTGGGCATCAAGTATTTTCAGTTTTTAGTTTTCAGATCTTCAGTATAAAGTTTTCAAATTTTCAGTATTCAGATTTCAGAAATCAGATTTTAGCAAAGAGTTTTTTCAGAAACCATTGTTTTAAAGACAATTTTTAGAAAGATGAAGTTTTTAGAAACAGAGTTTCCACAAAAGATATTTTGAAGATATGATTTTAAAGTTAAAAGACTTTTACTTCAGTTTTCAGTTTTTGTCCGCTCACTTAGATCGTATAACGATCTAACCCCCAACCAGTCTTTATTGTTTTGTAGGGATTCCAGAAGGACAGGCTCGAGAGGATGGATACTGATGCAGCCACCAGGGATGGAGTCCACCAGTCTAAAGTCAAATGTATAATGGTCCGGTCAGAGTTGTATATATGCATTTAGTGATTGATAGTCATTACAAGTGTTCCGTAAAATGTTGTAAAGAAGCATTTCTGAGTATGCATTCATGAGTAATAAAAGTATTTTATGTTGATATGGTTATGGTCTTCATGTATGACATGGCATTCTAATAGTTTAGAATACAGTCAGTTAGTCAGTGGCTTATGGGGTTGGGACAGCTATCCCCTGTCGGTAACATCTCCCAGCATGGAGATGTTACATTAACGTAGTCATCCAATATCTTCATTAGTGTGAGGGTGTACATACGAAGCTCATTAGTGCACATTGACAAGTATACACCTAGAACACGTCTTAATCCAATATCGTCATTAGTGTGAGGATAAGAAACGGTTCAGGACCAAACCAGGAGTCACATGAAGTGATTGACTTTGAAGGTCTACCTAATGAGTTTACAAAGGCCAATATCGTCATTAGTGTGAGGCTGAAGTAAATGTCATGGGATCCACTTCCCGCTATGAAATTTTGATATTTCTATTTTTCCATTAAGGGAGATTACGGAATTATGTAAAGTAGTGGGATGGCACTGATAGATTTAAAATTCCATAATCAATTAGTGTTATCACTTTTGAAATGAAAATTCTTCTGCTACTACTAAAAAATGTTGTCTTGTAGATGGCTGCCGCTAATCCATTGATAAAACTTTTGAATTCCAATAAGCTAAAAGGAGCCGAGAACTATTTCGAATGGGAAATGAACATACGTCTTGTCTTGGAGTATGAAAAGTTGACTTATGTCATTATCAATCCACTGCCTGTTGAGAACGATCCTGACTCCACTCCAGAAGAGCGAGAAACTTTTGATAGTGGAAGGATGATAACCTAAAGGTGAAATCCTACATCTTAGGATCGATGGTTCCAGATTTGCTGAGACAGTACATTGAAGTACCAGATGCTTGGAGCATCATGCGAACACTCAAGGAGTTGTTCGACGTAAATCAAGAGATGAAACTTTATCAAAGGTCTAAGGAACTGTTCCGTGTTGAACTCAAGGAGGGAGGAGCTGTCAGCACTCATGTTTTGAACATGATTGACCAAAATCGATATCTTGAACGACATGGCATTGTGTTTGATGAAAGGCTAGGCCGTAATTTGATTCTGTCTTCTTTGCCTGGTTCTTATGCTGGTTTTGTATTGAATTTCCATATGCATTCGATGCAAGCCACATACGAAAAACTTCATAACATGCTACGCACGGCGGAGCGAGATTTGAAGAAAGGCAACCCCACATTGTATCTCCATGGTGGAGCTGGCTCTTCAAAGACTTCTGGGAAGTCAAAGAAAATAAGATGGGGAAGAAGAAGTTATCAAAGAAAAAACTCCAAGAAGCGCAAATGCGCAAAACCGAAAGTAGCTCGTGATCAATGTCTACAATCCAAGAAGTCTGGACACTGGAAGAATGATTGTCCAGAGCTTAAAATAGGACCCTCATGTACACTTTGTATTTTTCCAATTATTGACATCTCATTAGCCTTAGATGCAAATAGTGGATGGGTGTTAGACACTGGCAGTCCCACTCATATTTGCAATTCCTTGCAGGAAATGAGGGTTAAACGAAGGCTGAATAAAGAGGAGATCCAGCTTAGAGTTGGCAATGGCGAGACATTGGATGTCAAGGCCATATGAACCGTTGTTCTAGATCTCCCAAATAGATGTAAATTAGATTTTCATGACTGTTATTATGTTCCCTCACTTATCAGACAAATAATATCACTGCCTATATTAGATAAAGAGAGATATAAAATAAACATTAAGGAGGAAACTTTATGTTTGTATGATAAAATTTTTTTATAGAAATGTAAATGTTCTTTATCAAACGGTCATTATGTTTTGGAAACATGTAGAGATGTCTTTAATATAGAGAAAAATACAAGTAGGAAGTCTGAACTAAATAATACTGAATTATGACATATGAGATTGGGCCATATATGTGTTAGACGTCTATCCAAATTAGTGAAGGATGGTTTGATTGAAAATCTTACCTTAGATCCTTATCCGATTTGTGAGTCATGTATCCAAGGAAAGATGACAAAGGCCCCATTTCAAGGTGTTGGACACCGTGCTGGAGATTTATTGGAGCTAATACACAGTGATGTGTGTGGTCTATTAAATCATGCCGCTCATGATGGTTCCACATACTTTGTGACTTTCACAGATGACAAGTCTAGATATGGATATGTCTATCTGATGAAACATAAGTCGGAAACATTTGACAAGTTCAAAATATTCCGAAACGAAGTAGAAAAACAAACCAGTAAATTTATCAAATGCCTTAGATCAGATCTAGGCGGTGAATACATGAGTGAAGAATTCAAAAATTATTTAAGGGAGAATGGAATTCTCGCCCAATATAGCCCACCAGGAACACCTCAACACAATGAAGTGTCTGAGCGTAGAAATCGTACTTTATTGGATATGGTGCGATCCATGATGAGCTATACAGATCTTCCTTATTTCCTTTGGGGTTACGCTTTACAAACTGCTGCCTACATACTTGATAGGGTTCCATTGAAAGCTGTTTCTACGACCCCCTATCAGATATGGTTCGGTAGAAATCCAAGTCTTAAGCATTTAAAGATTTGGGGTTGTCCTGCATACGTTAGAATTACGCAGCGGGATAAACTAGCTCCCAGAGGGTATAAATATAGGTTCGTTGGATATCCTGATAATTCCATGGAGAGCAAACAAATAAGGTACTTTGTTTGTGGTTTATCTATAGTTGCGGTCCATTCTATACTTGTATGACGACCTTGATCCGGGATCGTTCATATAGTGACATGGGAATAGAGGCACTTTGTATAATGAGATCATATAGGACTGGACTCAGATAAATATAATTTTTTTAATATCCGTTAATCGAAGAAATTTATTTTATCTAATAGATGGTCATATATGGATTTGATCTTAATCCTTAGTGTATTACGAACTTCTGCATGACAAGCTATGTCCTTTGATTTACTATGGTGAGGTTGGTGTTGCATTCCCGGTCAATAACTATGTATTTTTGGGATATGGTTTGGTGTGTAGCTGGGAACGTTTTACATAGATATGAAATTCACTCCTTACGAGAAACCGATGAATATTTTTTTTAAGAGTTGATTCGGGACTTGAAAAATTTGAGCGCTCAACTTTTCTATTGCGAATAGAAAGTTCTATATTCATAATTCTTATGAATTAATTGTTCATTATAGAATCAATGGTTTTTAAGAGATAAAATATTTAGAGGGGTTTAACGAACTTTTGACCCTACTCTATTTATGAGATATTCGTGAAGGACTATATCCATATGTAATGACTATATCGATGGACACCGAAGTCGTTCGGTTTATTTAATCCATCTACGGTAACGAGAGTTCAACTTCGAGTTTTTAGTGAAATAACGCATAATTAATAATTCTTAATATTTGATTAAAGAGTTTAATTAATATTTCGGAATTATTGCTTACGGTTCCGTTTGGTCCCCGTGCTAGCTCGATTAACTGTAGCAAACCTAATATAATTAGATTGTCTAATTTTATGCTCACTTTATATTTATATATTATTAATGAGATTAATAATATTTCTTGTCACAAATGAAAACTATGTTAAATTAGTTTAACTTAATGTTTTCTAGAATTCTTTGATTATGAAATAATCAAAGTTAGTAATAATTATGAGATACTTACTACAACATAATTGAAGGTAAATAAATCATTATTAAGATATTGATTTTTATTTACCATTGGAGACAAAGCCATATGGCTTACCATGTCATCCAAGCAATTATGTCTATTAGGTGGCTTGTATACACCTAATATATTTGTCATTAGCAAATGCACTTTATGCTTTGGTATGGCCTCCAAATTTATGTGTTTGCCATTGAAAGAAAGCATTGAATACTTAATGAAAAAGTCATTATTTGTAACTTATCATTTCTTATGCTTTGGTATTGCATTCACATTTTTGTGTTGGCCATTGTAAGAAAGCATTAGATGCTTAATGACAAGGTTAGTTGGCTTGTGTAAGAGAATATAATCTCTACAATTTCTCTCAATTCCTAAGGTTAACACTTTGCATTCATTCACACAAGTGTTGTGAGAAAGAATTAGAGAGAAAATAGAGAGAGTTCAAGCATTCACAAGTGTTGTGAGAGTGTTTGAAATTCCAAAGAGCCAAACACCATTGTGACATTCTAAATCTCTAAATAGTTTAGAGGTTTGATCTTTGTGAGTGAAGCCAACACTTCGCTTTGTTGGTATCGAGTCATCGTTCGGAAGATTGAGTGGTTGATCCAAGTGTTGGACACCAAAGGATTGATTTCGGCTACTACAACAAAGGGAGAAGGCAAAGAAAATTTTAAAGATCCATACCGGACCGGTGCCACCACAAGCGACTTCCGCCGCGCTAAGGAAAATCGTTTCCTACACGTTTGATATCTTTAAAATTCTTTGGGATATAAATTCTACGATTCTGAGTAACAAAATGTATTTATTGCTTGTTTTGCCATTTTTCTTGAATTTTTTTTTTGAAAGAAAGTGGAAATTGTAGAAAAGTTGAACTCGATGAGTTTGATCCCAACATTAAGAAATCTGAGATGGAACCAGAGATCTAATTAGGTAAAAGATCTACAACACATGTTTTACGTAAGTTGAATAGAATATAAAGGCATTCTAAGAGGTTGTTTTTAACATCTGATGTGAGCCTTGATTTTCTCCTCTTGGAGGAAACATATTCGACTATGTATAAACAGGCGATATTGGATATCGATTCGGGAAAATGGCAGGAAACAATGAAGTTTGAGATGGATTCTATACAAGAAAATGAAGTTCGGGACTTGGTTGAACTTCCTGAAGGAGTAAAACTTATTGGTTGTAAATGAGTTTATAAAAGGAAGCGAGGGCCCGATGGAAATGTGGAAGCCTTTAAGGTCTGACTGGTAGCGAAAGGTTACACTCAACGTCATTGGATTGACTACGAGGAAACTTTTTCACCAGTAGCCATACTAAAATCCATTAGGATTCTTTTAGCCGTTGTTGCATATCATGACTATGAGATATGACAAATGGATGTGAAAACCATTTTCCTAAATGGATTCCTCGAGGAGGATATCTATATAGAACAACCAGAGAGTTTCGTATCCGGTGAGACTTCAAACTTGGTTTGTAAGTTCACGAAGTCTATTTGTAGACTTAAACAGACATCTCAAAGCTGGAATCATCACTTTGATGAGATAATTTGATTATATGAATTCATCAAGAACGATGAAGAACTGTGTGTTTATAAGAAAGTTAGTGGGAATATGATAGTATTTCTTGTATTGTATGTAGACGATATCCTTATCATTGGAAATGATGTAGGATTGATGCAAAGTGTGAAAGCCTACATTTACAAGAACTTCTCCATGAAAGACATGGGTGAAGCTTCTTATATACTGGGTATAAGGCTCTACTGAGATAGAGTAAGGAATTTTATAGGGTTGTTGCAATCCACGTACATAGATAAAATATTAGAAATAGATTTTACCAACTGTAAGACAGTAAATGTACATTTTCGATATGACATACATCGTTCGAAGAAAATGACACCTCAGATTGTGGAAGTGGGAGTTAGAATGTCTAATTTGCCATATGTTTCTTGTATTGAAAGTATTGTGTATGTTATGCTATGTACAAGACCTGACATTAGTTTCGACATCAGTGTGAATAGGCGATATCAATCTGATCCGGGTAATGATCATTGGACAGTTGTGAAACTAATTTAAATATGCCCACGTGGACTCCCATAGTCATAAATTCCAAAGAAACCCCAAATGCCAAAAATCACAACACTAAGCATATGTGTCCATAAGGTCACGTCTTGTTTCTTAAAGAATTTATCAAGATATATTGCCATGCGATTCCACGATGATACGTAATAGACATATCGTTACATCATGACCAGTCAAATTCAAGAGCAGAATATCACTGCCAACATGCTATTTTTTGTTGTTCACGAGTAAGGAATGACATTTTGTTTTAAATTACTCACCATTATTTTTCAGATTTCTTTCCAGATTGCATATTATAGTGAGATATGTATGCGTTAATCATGGGGAAAAAATTATATTTTACAACACTGATTCTAATAAGTTCTTAAGAATGTTAGACATAATTAATTACTTTTATCATGCATAATTAATGCAAACTAATATGCAATCTTAAAATCAATACAAACTCAATGATTTAGAAAACCATTCTGTAAAATATTCTGTAAAAGATGTAGATTATACCAAACCGATTTTTTACTATGTCCTTAAGAATTTATTAATCCCGCATCAGTGTACTACGAATCTTGTGACTAACATCCTCCCAGGATTCTTGTGACTTCTTGATTTAGAGGCATTCCTTGAATCAAGAACACAAACTATGACAAAATGATGGAAACTCAAATATGAAGACTTTACACTTTTTAATATGCCTAAGAATTGTAAAAGAATTAATGGAAGAATCAATGAAAAATGAACCCAATGACTCATTTTTATAGATATGAAGGGTTGCCATAGAAAATATATTCTTATGTCAATGAATATAATTCTTTAAGGATCATAACTATCCAATAAACCATTTCAACCTTGTGGGTCATGTCCATTGAGTTTTGCAAAGGCATTAGCGGCCTTGACAAGGTCGTTCTTCAGAAGTAACATGGTAGCTCAATTGAGGTACGATGTTATTTCTAATCAGAAACCTAACTATTCATACTCTAAACTAGTTCTGCAAATATTTGATTACTTGCTTAATACAGATCTCTTGGGTAGTTAAATCGAATTAATTGAAAATTAATGAATAGTTAGGTTTTTTTAGCAAGGTTTGATTCTATGGTAGTTATTAGCTCGTACACCACGAGAATGAAGCTGCTGTGTGTGTAACAATCCCTCAGAGTTTTTTTATTCAATTTATTTTTGGTGCCTTGCAGTATTATGTTAATTTCCAATCATTTCTTTTTGTGTGAATGCTAGTGTAGAATTCAACCGGGGAACATGAGTCAAATTCACAACAACATACCCTGTTGTCATTTTTATCTCATAATGATGAAGGATTGTGATTTTATAACTGTAATTTTAATTATGGAGAAGGCAAGAGCTAGTATATACTCTTCATTTCATGCCATTTAACCCTACAGACAAGTTGTATGAAAATGGTCTTTCAACAAGCGAAAATAAAACTAAGCCATTGTTGGAGTTGGACCTTTAGTCAAAAAGGTCAGAAGACAACAGTAGGCTCCTTAAGAAAGATACAGAGAGAGAGAGAGAGAGATTTGATGGGATTCTTTGTTTGTGCCATGGACTACATAAAATGTGTGAAGAATAGCTTTCAGAAACTACATTAATGCTGGTGAGATTTCTTTGGTTTTTGAACCAGTTTTGTAGGTATATTCATCATCACTTGTAGAAGTATGGAATTGTGGAACTTATAGATATACAGTTTCTGGAAAGCATAACCAACTGGACAACAATCATTGATTTTCCTGTTAAGACTAATAGATATAGTTTGGTTAGTCTATATGGATTTGTCCTTTATAGAGTTTCTTAACAGTTCATATGGTTCCAAACCACCAAGCTATTTTGGTTATAGATGTCTAATGATTTGATTTTTTACCATTTTACTCTGAACTCATCTTATCATGGCTATTGCAGTTAGGGATGATAATGGGGTGGGGATCGACATCCCTGTACCCATCCTCGACAATCTTCAGAAATCCCCGCCCCTCCCCATCCCCTCGTAATTGTTTCAAGGGAGGGGATGAGGATCTCCAAATAATAAAAGGAGATCCCCGAGGGGCCCCAAACCCCGAATAATAAATAATTTTTTCTTAAAATAAATTTAAATCATTAGAAAAATATATTAGTTGAATGATTACTTTACTCATAAATCAAGCATACATATGAAAAATTGATAATATCTATTACACAAATCACAATTTATATAAAAGATCAAAATTCGTATTGTATTTTTATTTGGTCCGTAACTTAATAAATGATTGATACCTCAGTAAAAATTGATTATATATATAATTATTTCATTTAAACCCTTATATTATTTATAATTTATATATATATATATATATATATTTTTATAAATATTAAGATATTTTTGTTTACGTCTATTTAAAATTGTAAATAAAAATTTGAACATATTTATTAAAAATTAAAAATAAATAAATAAATAAAAACTTAAATGGGTAATGGGGAGAGGATGAGGATTTTACCTAATCCCCATCCCTTCCCCGAATAAGAAATGAGTATTAAATTTTCTCTGTACCCGTCACCGTCCTCGACGTTAATTTTTATTTTTTTTTAATTTTTCAACCTCGATCCTCTCACAAACTAGGGAGGGTCCCCGAGGGCCCCCATCCCCTTGGGGAATTTTTCCATCCCTAATTGCAGTCACCAGAAACTCGAAATTCATTGGTGGTGCTAGATGAGCTTGGATGTGGGATATCGATTTCAGATGGACAAGCCATTGCGTAAGTGCCAATTATCACGGATATTTCAAGTTTATCTCAGAGTTTTTCCTTCTAGATTTCAATACTTGGCGTGGAGTCAATTCTTGAGTATTTTGTTAATGAAATGCAATGCCATGGAATATTTTCTACTCACTATCATCATTTATCTTAGAATATAAGAAAGATCCCGGAGTATGATTATGTATTTTATGCTTGTTAAATTGGCTTGAAACTGAAACTTTTAGCTGCATGGATGCCCCCCAAAGAAAGCACATTATATAGAGTTTGAGAGAAGAGAAGTTTTGAGAGAATGTATTCTTATTGATTGTATTTCAGGTGTATAAGTATCTTAAATACATAAAATAGTACTATCTCTAAGCCTATTTAGGTTACAGTAGATAAGTAAGAGTTGTTGAGAAGATAAACCTATTATCTACACGTTCAAATATCCGTAACATTTCCCCGTAAGATGGAGATTGGTCAAACTCCAATCTTGTTACGAAAATTTACCAATTTTGCACTTAAAAGAGGTTTGGTGAGAGAATCAGTGAGTTGATTAGAGGATGACACATGAGAGACACATAAGTCACCAGATTGTACACGTTCACGTAAAAAATAGTAGTCAATAGCTATATTCTTCGTGCGAGAGTGGAAAACTGGATTAGCATATAAATAGGTTGCGCCAATGTTGTCACAGTAGATCGGTGGGGGAAACTTTGACCTGAAGACCAAGTTCTGTAAGTAGAGACCTGATCCAACAAATTTCAACGATATTGGAAGCTATAGACCGATATTCAGCTTCAGTGGAAGAACATGATACTGTCTTTACTTACGGGAGCTCAAGGAGAAGGCATTAACGTCAAGGAAAATAATAAATGCTCTAATGAAGGTTCGTTCATCATGATTACCTGCCCAATCGGCATCAGAAAAGGCATGTAGGGAGATGAATATATTGCGATGAAGGAAAATGCCATGATTGATAGATCCATATATGTATCGAAGTAGATGTTTGACAACTAGACAATGAGAATCAGTGAGTTGATGCATAAACTGTGATAGCTTCCCGACAATAAATGTAATATCAGATCGTGTGAATGCCAAATATTATAGACTGCCCACAATAGTGTGATAGTGTGTAGGATCATCTAGAGGCGTGCCATCATGAAGAGATATGACTTGAGTTGGTTCCAAATGGAAGGTGACTGGTTTAGTATCTTTCATGAGAGCCTTTGCCAGTAGGTCATTGATATATTTACTCTGATGAAGAAATAAACCTTGGGAACATGGAACAACTTCAACACCCAGAAAGTAGAACAGTTCCCTCAAATCTTTGATGAAGAACCTGCTGGAGATAGAAGAGATAATGTGCTTTACAAAGCGATTTTTTTTATTACCCGTTATAATCATATCATCTACATAAATGAAAAGATAAATCGTACAACCAGATTTGTTGTAGATAAACAGAGAAGTGTCAGCAGTGGAATTGATGAAACCAGATGGGAGGAGAAACTTGCGTAACTTATAGTACCAAGCTCGAGGAGCATGTTTAAGGCCATAGATCATCTTTTTGAGGCGGCAAACATGATGCGAGTGTTGTTTGTCGATGAAACCTAGAGGTTGAACCATATATATTTCATCCGTGAATGTGCTCTATAGAAAAGCATTATTGACATCCAGTTGGCGGAGTGACCAACCAGAGACAATTGCAATGCTGAGAATAATGCGAACAATGGTGGATTTGATAACTGGACTAAAAGTCTCAGTGTAGTCTACTCCAGGCCGTTAATGAAATCCTTTGGCAACTAGAAAAGCCTTGTGCCGATCAACCGAGCCATCAGTTTTCCTTAAAAATTCATAATACCCATTTACAGCCCACCAAGTTCTGAGAGAAATCTATAGGAACAAGCTCACATGTTTGATTTCGAAGCAATGCATCAAATTCCTTAGACATGGCCTTGAGCCATATGCAGTCCTTGAGAGCTTCGCCGAGGCAAGTTGGCTCATGACCAAGGTCAGGAACCAGAGCAGTGAGTCTCAGTCGCTTTAGTGAAGGCTTGGTGATGTTGTTCTTGGCACGAGTTTGCATTGGGTGATTGTGGGGAGCAGACCGAGCTGGTGGTGAGAGAGGACAATTTGTGTGAGCTAGAAATAAATGACCTAGAGTAAGAGTGAAAGACTGTGAACGGGATAAGGGAGGACTCGGAGCAGGATATGAGGCAGTAAGGATTGATATAGAAGAAATGACTGGAGATGGAACAAAGATAGCGGTACTGAAACAGAGTGGTAATGGCAGTTCTGGTTACTAAGTGGGAGCTACAAGGTCATCTTTTTGAGGTGGAAAACATGATGCGGATGTTGTTTGTCGATGAACACTGAAGGTTAAACTATATATATTTCATCCGTGAAAGTGCTCTAGAGAAAAGCATTATTGACATCTAGTTGGCAGAGTGACCAAACAGAGACAGTTGCAATGCTGAGAATAATGCGAACAGTGGTGGATTTGATAACAGGACTAAAATTCTAAGTGTAGTCCACACCAGGCCGCTGATGAAATCCTTTCGCAACTAGACGAGCTTTGTACCGATCAACCAAGCCATCCATTTTCCTTTCAATTCAGAATTCTCATTTTTAGCCCACCAAGTTCTGAGAGACATCTACAGGAACAAGCTCACATGTTTGATTTCGATGCAATGCATCAAATTCCTCAGACATGGCCGTGCGCCATGTGAAGTCTTTGAGAGCTTGGCCGAGGCAAGTTGGCTCACGACCAAGGTAAGGAACTAGAGCAGTGAGTCCCAGTCACTTTAGCAAGGGCTTGATGATGTTTTTCTTGGCACGAGTTTGCATTGGGTGATTGTTGGGAGCAGACCGAGCTGGTGGAGAGAGAGGACAATTTGAGTGAGCTAGATGCAAATGACATGGAGCATGAGTGGAAGACTGGGCACGAGATAAGAGAGGAATCAGAGCAATATATGAGGTAACAAAGGGTTGATATATGGGAAGTGGATAGAGATGGAACATGGATAGCGATACTGGCGTAGAGTGGTAATGGCAGTGCTGGTTGCTGAGTGGGAGTTATAAAGTCATGAGGATACGGTGGTGGGATTGTAGAGTCATGGGATAATGGTGTAATGGGGGCAATGTGTTATGCTGGCGAGGAAGATGACAGTAGGTGCTGCTGCATGGCAAGATCCGAAGGGAAGCATGAGTGGTCCAAGGCTTGTTCTTGTAGGTCATCATTAGTAGAGAATGGAAAAATATGCTGAACAAAATGAACATGGCTTAAGGTGTAAATTTTATTCATGGATCTAGAATAGCAAAGGTATGCACATTGGTTAGGGGAGTATCCTAAGAATACACATGGGAAGGATTTGAGTGCAAGTTTATTTTGGCCATAAGCACATAACCAAGGATAACATAGACATCCAAACACACGAAGATGAGCAAGATTAAGGGCATGGGAGAATAGTTTTTCATAAGAGGATAAAATGTCTAAATTAATTTTAGGCATACGATTGACGAGAAAAACAACCACCGAAAAGGTGTAAGACAAGAAGGTTAATGAGAGAGAGGCATGGTGTAACATAGTGAGACCAGTTTCAATAGTGTGACGATGCCGACGTTCAGCAAATCCATTGTGTTCAGAAGTGTGTGGGGGGAGTGGTGAGATGAGTGATACCATTGTAGACTAAATAGTTTTGCATAACTAAGAACTCACCCCCATTATCAGTAAATAAACGAGCATTACGAGAATTAAAATAATTTTCCACTAGTGCACGAAATTTAACAAAAACTTGGAAAACATCAGATTTGCATTTCAAGGGATAAAACCAAATATACCGAGTGTAGTGATCAACAAAAATAACATAGTATCGAAAGCCATCAATTGATTCCATAGGGGAGCACCAAACATCGGAGTAAATAAGATCTAGAGGATAACGACTCTGTATAGTGTTCTTATAAAAAAGAAGTATGGATTTTATTACATAAGCAAGAATTACATGTAATGAACCTAGGAGAAGAAGTATACAAGGACACCTTATTTTGAGCTATCAAGTAATCAAAGATATTGGCAGAGAGATGACCTAAACGGGAGTGCCACTGCCAATCAGTAACAGAGGCTACTAAGGACGACAAAGCAAGCCAATGAGAGGACCGAGGCTACTCATATATTTGTTGCAAGATTATCGTACCACAATTATACTGTATCGAGTTTTAGTAAAAGATATGTGTTTTAATATTATTCAACCGCGACTGATTATTCTCAAACCTCATTGAAGTTTTAGCCACAAACGTGCTTATGAGGTCTTCTAAGGAAGGTTTATGTTAAGCTCTTTGATTGTTGAAGCCAGAAGGAGGTTGCAAGATATTCTATGTGTTAGCATATGACAAGTTCGGATGATAATGGTTAGTCATAGGATTGCCTCTATAGTTATTGAAGTTCTGATTGTTCACATATTGGACTTGCTTATATCCTCCGTCAGGTAAGATTGTTCTATTAGCAGCAACATCTTCAATATATGATTGGCCCTGTTGATTGGTCAATGATGCTAGATGAGTCTTGAGGGATGACACTTGAGTTGTAAGTGCAACAATATGATCCACCTCGTATATACCAGCCACCTTAGGCACAGTAGCGCGTTCACTTGGCCATTGAAAATTGTTAATGGCCATCTCCTCCAGCAGAGCATATGCATCTTTAGCAGATTTCTTGAACATGTTTCCTCCGGCAGCTGCATTGACCATGGTCCTTTTTGGACCATTCAACCCATTGTAGAATAATTGAATCTGAACCCAGTCTTCAAAATTATGTTGTGGGCATCTCATGAGTAGATCTTTAAAGCGCTCTCAGGCCTCGTACAGATTCTCAGTCTCCAACTGTTTAAATATGCTTATTTCTGTTCTCAGTTGGGCTGATTTAGCTGGTGGAAAGAACCTCGTAAGATATATTGTAGCCATATCCTGCCATGTCATGATGCTCCCCATCGGTATTGGTTGCAGCCAACCTCTCGCTTTGTCCCTTAAAGAGAATGAGAATAAGCGTAGCCTGATGGTATCTTTAGTCATGCCATTCATCTTTATAGTATCCGGCATCTCCAAGAATATCCTTAAATACATATTGGGATTCTATATAGCTAAACCCCCAAACTGATTCTTTTGCACCATATTGATCAATGCAGGTTTCAGCTCAAAGTTATTGGCATTGATTGGTGGGTGCGCAATCCCATGATAGTTATCATCAATGACTGGTTAAAGTGATCTTGCATTGCCACATGGCGTGGGTTGTTCTCTATATTTTCAACACTCACTACTTCTTTCTCCATTTTCCTTAAAAGAAAATAAATATAAATAAAAAATCTAAATTTAAGTCAAGGTTATTTGGTAATAGTATTAATGTGAATTAGATTAACAATCTCCGACAATGATGCCAAAAACTACAAAATATAGAGAACAATGAGGCATGCCAAAATTTCAAGATAGTGATTTCTGCGTATTTAGCCTTCTTGCGTGCTTCCGATACGTCCTTAAGCTCCCAAAATAAGTCCATTTGCCCCAAGATCCATGTTCAAATGCTTCATATCAATAAAACATAAAAGAAACTATAAAATACATTAAAATGATACGGAACCTAATAAAATAGTAAGCTAAGAATGCATGAATAAATGAGTATAAATCGCACTTATATCAATATCCCCTCCGATTTATTTCTGCGAAGGAGCACCATGCCCGTCTTCAAATCCCAAATGAGTTATTGGATGACCAGAGCCATCACCAAGCAAAACATTGTCAGGCCTATTGCAGTCGGTATGAAAGACATGTTGTGGAGGGCATTAGTAATGTGATTGGATGCACCCGAATCTAGATTCCAGTTAAATATGGTGTAATGGCTACCACATATCCATGAGGGGCATAAGGCCAAAATGAACTATTCTGATTGGGCCGTGGGGTTGGAGCCTGGAGAGAGACGTTTCGAAGATATGGGCAACGGCGAGCTAAGTGGCCTTGTTTGCCACACACTTGACAATAACCCATGTAACCACCATGCTGAGAGTAAGAGGGAGCATGGCCGAGAATAAATAAAGAGTGGGGATGAGCAGATAGGGATAAAGAGCGTGGACCAGAGAAGGGGCAAGGCTGGGAGTGAGGATATGACTTCGGACCAGACGTATGCTTGTGGGCAACATTCATAGAGACATGACCAGTGATGGAGGGTGACTCAAAGTGGCGAAGATGAGCCTCAAAGGCAAGAAGTTTCTCATGTAGTTCATCAAAACTGATGGAGGTTTCACGTGGCCTGATGGCACTGAACAAAGATGCATAGTCTTCACCTAGACCAGCGAGGATTTTTTCAGTGAGACAATCAGGAGAGAGATGAGCTTGCATGAAGGCTTAGGTATCCGCTAAAGGCTTGATATATTGCATATATTCAGTGATGGATTTGGATCATTTGTGCAGCTGATCTAGAAGGTCTGAGATTTTCATAATACGACCGCGAGAAGGAGTACCATATGTCTTGTGCAAAGATTTCCAGGCATCAGCAGAGGTTGCGACCGTGGAAATGAAGGGAAAAATGGAAGGCAAGAGATAACCAATAATGGCGTTGAGTAGCAATTGGTCTTGGCGAATCCAGAGAGTATATGCGGAGTTCAGAAGAGGACCGACATGAGTGTGGAGCATATGAGAAGGGCAAGGGGTGGAGTTATCAACATAACCAAAGAGATTATCGCCAATGAGCAAAGAGTGAAACTGTTGGTACCATGCGGAGTAATTAGTTTGCATCAGTTTGATGGGACATTGGGTTTGAACATTGATGATGAAAAGAGAGTTGGAGGGGTCACAAGATGGTACAACAATGGGTGGAAGGGGAGCATAGGCATTAGTTGGTGCAACATGAACAGTGGAGACAGACGCAAAGGAAGTGGAGGCCATGAATGGAGGATCAACAGAGTCTGATACCATATAGAGTTTGAGAGAAGAGAAGTTTTGAGAGAATGTATTATTCTTGATTGTATTTCAGGTGTACAAGTATCTTAAATACATAAAGTAGTGTTATCTCTAAGCCTATTTAAGTTACAGTAGATAAGTAATAGTTGTTGAGAAGATAAACGTATTATCTAAATTACAATAGATAAGTGAGAAGATAAACCTATTATCTACAAGTTCAAATTACAATGTGCTACATTTGGCTTGTGTCATTTACGATATGTATTATAAGAATTTAAAATATAATTTAAGTATCAATTTTGCTTATTTTGTGCATAACAAATACATATAAAATCTAAGTCTAAACGTGAAATGTTCGTCCAAAATTCTAATTTAGGAGTGGATTGACATTGATCAGAAAGGATTCGAGACTTAGAAGAATATAAAGAAGCAGGTGATTTTCAAAATAAAAATTATGTGCGAGTCCTAGCTAATTGTTGTATGTTGGTGTCTTAAGATGATTGCCATTTACTTTTGTATTTTTTAGGAGAAGCAAACCATACGTCATCCATGACAAGGCACCGAAAGGCTTCTCTTAAAGTGGTTACTAGTAGATGTCAATGGTAGTTTATCTTTTTTGTGTCTTGATAATAAGTTTTTGGGACAAAGATATCATTATTAACTTGAGACTTTACTTAAAGTGATGTATTGTTAATTTTAATATAATATATGATATATACATTCTTTTCTCATTAACAGAAATGAATTGAACAATAAACGATTTGTTTATATTATCTTTGTGATATTTATATTTAGACGAGATCATAACATGGATCAACGTCCAATATTAAAAATATTTAGTAAAAATAGCAATATATTGGTTCTCAATCAAGAATTATTGAAAGAAAAAAATCTATCATAAGATTTATCATGTGTTCATAACAGATTTTGATGACATATATACACAGTCAAGAATTCATGACAGAAAAAATCTGTCAAAAATTATTGATAGAAAAAAAAATTTCATAAAATTTATCAATAATTCTCAATAGAAAAAAGTTTGTCAAGAATTATTGTCACCCCGATTCTTGACAATTAATTTTTATGTCAAGAGCTCCTTTCTTTACAGACATTATCTATCAAGATAGTTATTTTTCTAGTAGTAGACTGATTACATAATAGAGTGACACCGAATACTTTTTCTTCTTAAGTAATTCTTGATTACCTTAATTATATAGGTAACGTGATACCATCTAATAAATATACAAAACGTGGTGTTATATTAAATATAACTATCATTATTTAGTTTTTTTTTACTATTTTTGACAAGTGTGGCAAGATATTATTGTGTTGTTGTGTGGGTGACGTAGTGTCATTATTTGCATAGTAGAAATTTCTTATTCTCGATGATGAAGTTAGAGCCAATGAAGGCGTTTGGTTTTGAAAAATTCTACTAGGTAATGGTGATACTATGTCACTCATATAACACCCATAGTACTTTGCCATGAGTGTTAAAATTATAAAAAAAAACTAAATAAATGATAATTTTGTTAACATAACTCTTACATGTATATAATTATTAGCCCTTAAAGGATGAAGCTTGGTAACAAAGTGTTTGAGATTTGGTTGTCAGGTTATGAGTTCAAGTCCAGAAGTTGCATTTCTTGTAAGAGCTTGGGCAGCCGAATGTTTTACTTACCTTCCCCCCGTAAAGTCCGGATATGGTGGTTTGGCGGTAGGATTAGTGTTATATAATTATCATCGAGAGTAAAGTTGATCGTGCACAAATTGCTGTGGAAGAGCCTGTCGCACGGTTTAGAGTCGAATTCAATTTAAGAACAAACAGATAGGGTCCGTTTAGGATCATGGATCTCCCAGGCATAAAGGTTATTGTTATTAACTTCACAAAAAGAAGGGAATCAAACCCAGGAAAAAAGCCCACTATCCACCTGAATTTTAATGGAGATATTGAGTATAGGCATCTTCAATTTGTGAAATGATAGGACAAGAATTGGTAGGTATGTGAACGATGATCGAGTGATACAAAATGACAGAAATGAAGCAACTATTTCGTACAAGATACACATTTTGGAAAAATAGCATGATAAGATATTATTTATTGGCATAATTTTGAGTGGACTCTACTTTATAAAACTTAGAGGTCATGAGCGATTCGAATTCTCCATCATGAGTATGTCGAAATCATATATTTATGTGCTCAAAATTATGTTTGGGTGAATGAGAAATTACTTTCAAAATAAACCAATTGATATGGAAAATTTAAAAGGAAAGTTCATTGTCCCACATATAAAAGGAAATGAAGGCTAGGGAGTGCACATTCCTGTTGTGATTAAACACACACAATAGAGGTGAATTGAGAGAAAACTCTTCTTTATTTCTCACTAAACAAAGAATTACAAAGCTTATAAATCCAAGCTTTACAAAAAACTCTCAAACACTTTACTCTCTATTATACACTCACTTATGAGTTTTGGGATGCATTTACAATGGTCTTAGGCTCCTTTTTATAGTGCCCAAACCGTGTGAACAGTGTCACACGGTTTGGGGATTGTTGGCAGCAAGCTGGAAGCTGCAAGCTGTAGCCCCATTCTGTCTTCCTTGAATGATCGTCTATGAATGTCACAAAGTAAAGTGACCCACCAAGTGTTCTCGTTTGCATCGGACCACATACATGTGAATGTATGAGGTCAAGTACCTCCGGTTTCCGTTGAGACGGGGAGCTCTGGAAGGACACTCTGTTCCGCTTTCCAGCCATGCAGTGTTCACACTTCCGTAAGTGTGAGTTCTTAAATTCGGGAAGAACATTCCGCCTGCGTAGTATTTCCATCCCCGTTTGACTCATGTGACCGAGCCTTTTATGCCATAACTCGGCTGCCTCATTACTGTTAACTGTATTTATGCTACTATTGGAAATCTTAGCATGCATCAAATACATAGTTGAATCTTTCTTACCTCGTTCCACCACCATTGATCCTTTAGTAAGCTTCCAGGTGACTTCACTAAAGGTGCTGCAGAAACCTTCATCATCTAGCTTGCCTCTTGAGGTCAGGTTTAACCGGATGTCTGGGATGTGCTTGACTCCCTTCAACACTAGCCTTGTCTCATTGTCTGTTGCAAGGCAGATGTCTCCAATACCGACGGCTTTGGACTGACCGTCATTCCCCATCCTTACAGCACCGTAGTCCCTTGGTGTGTAAGATGAAAAGAAGTCTCTGCGAGATATGGCGTGTATGGAGGCGCCACTATCTATCACCCAACTGGTCTCGTGGCTGGCAAGATTCACAACATTTTCTTAATATATTACGCAGAATTCTTTGGAGGTTTTTTCAGTGGTAGTAGCAACTCTTTCTTGATTAGAGTCACCATCTCTCCTAGACTGCTCGTTCTTCAGTTTGTAGCAATCCCTCTTCATATGACCTTTCTTTTTACAGTGGTAGCACTCAATATCTCTAGTTCTTGATTTACCTCGGTTCTTGTCTGGTCTACCTGGGCCTCGGCTTTTACTCCTCCCCCTTCTGGTGTTCTTCTCTGTCACTAGAGCTTCTGAGGTTGATGCTGATACTGACTCCTGCATTCTCGTCCTCTTTTCTTCCTCGAAGATCCTGGTCTTTGCCATCTCCATAGTGACTTTCCCATATGCGGCTGAATTTATCACCGTAGATCTGAACGTTTCCCAAGATTCTGGTAACGTATTAAGGAGTATTAAGCCATTTACCTCATCTCCGAAGTCTATGCCCAATCCATACAGTTCTTTCATGGTGCCGAGGAAATCGTTGATATGGTCCGCCACAGCTGTACCTTCTTGGTATTTCAACCCCATCATCTTCTTGATGTAGTACAACTTGTTGTTGCCAGTATTTGCTCGGAAAAGCTCCTCCAGCTTTCTCCATAAGAGACGTGCATTTGTTTCTTCACTGACATGGTTGACGATACTATCGTCGATCCACTGACGAATAGTATTGCATGTTTTCTGGTGAAGATTGTTCCACTTTGCTTCAGACATTTCTTCTGGTTCTCCTCCAGAAATACCGACCCATCATAATCCTTCACATATAGGAGGTCATTCATCCTTCATCTCCATGTGAAATAATTGGTACTAGTCAACAAAATCATTTTTCCGTTGCTCCCTTCCATCATAAAAATTCTAAGCAGAATTTCAAAAATCGGACCTCACCATTGCGTCCGGAATGGTAAAAAATGGTGGAAATGACACTTCGTTTGTCAAAATCCGACACATGGACCAAATTGCAAATTTCAGAAATTACATGGGTCAAAGTGTAATTTCAGAAATCTCAGGGGCCAAAGTGCAATTTATGAAAAGTTCAGGGGCTAAAATGTAATTTCCAGAAAGATCAGGGACCTATCTGAAATTTACCAGGTAATGCTGACGTGGCAGGTTGCTGATGTGGCTGACACGTGGCGCTGACGTGGCGCTAATTGGGTGCTGACTCAACGTCTTCAACCTTCAGACGCGCGTACAGGCGCGTGTGCGAGTGGCGGCGCGTGGGAAGCTCTCTGTTAGGCGCGTGGCGCGCTTGCAACGTCCTGCGAGCTCCGATCGGTCACCGTAAAATACCACCGTGCTCGTCTCGCCGTGAAAAGTCTGATGGTATCCTCAAAATCGATTTTCGACAACTTTCGTCGGAACCGACTTTCCGAACCAAACCTCTGTTACTGAGTTTCGGGATCCCTCCGAGTAACCTTAGCTCTGATACCACTTGTTGTGATTAAACACACACAATAGAGGTGAATTGAGAGAAAACTCTTCTTTATTTCTCACTAAACAAAGAATTACAAAGCTTACAAATCCAAGCTTTACAAAAACTCTCAAACACTTTACTCTCTATTATACACTCACTTATGAGTTCTGGGATGCATTTACAATGGTCTTAGGCTTCTTTTTATAGTGCCCAAACCGTGTGAACAGTGTCACAGAGTTTGGGGATTGTTGGCAGCAAGCTGGAAGCTGCAAGCTGTAGCCCCATTCTGTCAACCTCAACTTTCGGTGGAGTCTTGTTTGTTCTGCATGCTGTATCCATTCATTTTGCATGCTGGACTCCATCAATTCCAACTCCTCTTGAATTCAGACATATCGAAAATAACTTGATAATGCGCCAAATATATTTTATTCCCATATATATATTTTATTCTCATTGTATCTTGGGAAACAAATACTGAAACGATCCAAACACAAATGATAGAGGCGAATCTGTTTTAAGGATACTATGTACTACATAAGCTTGGGGTTTAATCTCTTTATCTTGTTTATTTCATATTCGTATTTTTTCATTTTAATTCCAAAACTTTATTTCCTACCAACGTTGATGAATATTGTTATATATATGAAACTAACATTATTGTGTATTGTTCCTGCAATCTTACAGGTGGATTTGTTTTTTTTTTTTTTACTAAAACACATATAATGGGACATTTAGTCTTGGCTATAAACTGTCAAGGTCCTCAGGGAGATGATACTGATATGGACTGAAAAAACGCATAAAGCATCAAGAATCCATATCCAGTATCCAGCCATATCTTATATGAATCTTGCAACATCTCATTCATCAACTCAAAAAAATGAATATATATCTACTACTACAGCCTGGCAGAATTATTACTTTTGTTATTGCTCCAATTCAATCTTTATATCCCTAGTATCTTTTCTTGTCTTCTGAACTTGACAATTGATTTTCATTTGCTCCACCAAAGAACATAAGATGCAAAAAGCTAGATGTAGTAAATGACTGTCTATTTTACTTTTAGTATCCAAGTCCAAGTCTATTGCATGCAATATCTATATAATCAGAACCATATTGTAACTTTCATGTTTTTAATTTAAGTTCCGTTTGGTATGGTTACCAAACACTCATGGACAGCTAGTGCTTCTATTTCGCAGCAGAATCCACGACACCCATAAGCAAATTAATCCCGTATGATTTATATGAACAGTGCTTTCAATGCATATAAATCTCCTTTTCTGATAAATATATTTCATCATAAAATTGTAATATATATTTTGAGGGCATGGTTATGTTGCTCCCCACAGGAATAATTTGGCCGAAACAACTGAATTTTCTGAGAAATGTCAAACTCCAAGTTGCATGGAGGGACCCCAAGAGAATAAATTTTGTTTTCATATATAACCATTGATGTAGATGAAAGGTATCCACACAACAGAAGCTATCTAGAATTAATAACATACATGGATGATAAGGACGGGAAATATCTATAGCCTGATGTATCTCAAGGTATATGTCACCTTTTATGATTGGTATATACTTCAAAAACTTTATAGCAGTCATCATCCCCAAATGAGTACGCGCGCTTCTTATAATTATACAAACCTTAATAAAGTTGGCCCTAAAGACAGTTGATACAGGCGCAAATTATTTTGACTTAAAATTAGGGCCTAAATTGATGAGCGGTTAATATTCCTATATTTCCCGCTCATTTGTCTTAATATTTTGTGGGTGATCTTGAGGTTTATGAGCGCTTTGATGTATTTTGGGTGTGTTTGTACAGGTTAAAATCATATCACGACTCATTTGTCTTAATATTTTGTTGGCACGACGCGATGCCCAGCCTTGGCTCGTCGCGACGCGAAGATGCTGCCCCAATTCATCTCAGATCCGATTTTTGATCAGGAAAGACCCCCATGACTTCCTATATAAGCATAACTTCGCACCAAAACCTAAGGGATAGTCTCATAGCATATTTTGAAGCCTCCAAAGAGATTTTTGAGAGAAGACGAAGCACATCAAACAAGCACAACACAAAAACTCAACAGTAGGGAGTAAAGACTGCTGATCTCGACATAGTTTCTTCTTTCCTGTGCTACCATAAAGTTTTGTTTATTATGTAATATCTATTTAGAGTTCTTGAGCATGTGTAGTAACTAAATCTTTAATATGGGGTTGTGATGAAACCCAATATTTTGAGTTTATAAATTGATTTTTCTTATATTCTGTGTTATGCTTTGACTTATTTATTGAATCATGTTCTTAATACTTCTTGTTGCTTGATCACCAATAAGATTGATTTGGTAAACTTAATTGAACTTGAAAAAATGAATTTTAGGTTAGCCTTGAATTCAATAACATACGATCTCTTCTTAGAGATTTTTCTACAGGATAAAAATATACATGTAGGGCGTATGTAGCCATAATTGGAACCTAATTTTAATAAAAATCTTCGTATTCCAGGTTAATAAGTCAATTTATTACACGAGTATAGGAAAATAAGTTCATATGTATAATAATACTGGGTTGATTTACAACCCTGGATGCGTCTCTCTTCTTGATTGTCGTTGGAATTTTCATAACTCATCCTTATTTTCTTTAGCGTTAGTTTAATTCAAATCATTTTCTAGTTAAATATCAATTAGATAACCGTAGGTATTTAGTTCTAATAATTAGTAAAGTAGGTGATAAGTTCTCGATGGATCGATACTTTCATACTACTTGAGCGATACGTGCGCTTGTGTAACGTGTGAAAATCGTGATTAAGTTTTTGGAGTAATTTTTGAGGACTTATTCTAACCCTCATTATTATTATTTGGACTAAGTATTTTATTTGTTACTAATCATTTTTATTTTTATTTTATTATTTTAGTTTTATTTAAGGTTCTTGAGAGGTTATATGAGATGAAGTCGAAACTGTGAACTCCTTCCGCTTGACCCAGAAATCTAGAGAAATTTTCATCAATTGAAAAAGGACAGGCGAGAAGACCAAGAGGCATATCTCAACATGAACAATCAGGAATCGGAACCCTTGGAAGCAGCACCACCAATTCCTATTCGAGATAGGATAATCCTGGTGGTTGATGATTTCATCTCCTGCATCATCCTGCCACCTCTGTCAGTAAACACATGTGACATCAAAACATGCATTCAGATGATTCAATAGTCGATGCAGTTTGGGGGTGGTGAAACTGAAGATCCAAACGCCCACATCAGTGACTTCCTGGAAGTGTGTGGCACATTTGATTACAATTAAGAGGCAAAGAAAGTAACACAGCTGAGAGCGTTTCCATACTCCTTAAGAGGTAGAGCTAAGAGATGACTTCATTCACTACCAGCAGGGTCCATCACTACTTGGGCAGATTCGGCAATAGAATTTCTTGTAAAATATTTTACCCCAGCTAGGACTGCAAGATTAAGAAACGACATCACATTCTTCATGCAGTATGAATCTAACTCTCTTTATGAGACATAGGAAAGGTACAATGAGCTGCTACAGAAATTCCCCCATCACGATATTTCCAAATGGCTGTAGGTATAGACTTTCTATAATGGGCTTAGTGGGATGATGAAGTCCACAGTGGATGCAGTCGTGAGAGGTGCACTAATGGGAAAATGGGAAAACCAAACGTGGGATATATTAGAAGAAATGGCTAACAATTCATTGTGGACAACACATAGGAATATACCCCCAATGAATAGCAGACGTTCACGAGGTTAGGCTCAATACAACTATGAATGCCAAGCTCGAACAAATCTGCAAATGCCTAGAGGTCCTGAGTATGTAGGCCATGAACAATGTATGTGCAACAAGTGTATGATATATGTGAGGAAAAAATAAGGAGCCATACGCTTCATATGATGAGTTTGTAAACTATGTTAACAACTTCAACAGGCCATGCTACAACCCCTATTCAAACAGCTACAACCCGAATGGAAAGATCCCCCCAATATTGGATGGAAAAGTAATCAATGGGAAGGACCACATGATAGATCACATGTCCTGTAGCAGAACAAAGAGGCCATTCAGGAGAGTAAGCCACCCATAGAAGAGCTACTAATGCAAGTGGTGAATCACAATAAGCTTCTTATAGAGCAGAGCGTGGAAATGTTAAGAACAACGCTAGATTAGAAGCATTAGTATATATCCAAGCCGCGTCTTTGAAGACACTGGAGAGTCATTTCGGACAATTGGTAAGTGGTCACAACTACAGACCATTGGGTGCCCTCCCAAGTGATATAGAACCTAATCCAATGGACCAAAATAGTCAGTCTTGCAAGGCCATAACACTGAAGAGTGTGACTATCATCAATAAGGACATTGGGATACATCAACCTACAGAGAAGGAGACAGATCCTACCAAAGAAAATATGAGAGATGAAGGAAATACCCAAGAGGCTAGACCTACAGATTATCCACCTCCTCAATTGCCTCAACGTTTACAGTAGCACAAGCTAGATAAGCAGTTTTCAAAGTTCTTATAGATCTTCAAGAAATTACATATCAATATTCCATTCGCCAAGGCTTTAGAGCAGTTGCCCAGCTATGTGAAGTTTTTGAAGGACATCCTGTCAAAGAAAAGAAAGTTGGGTGAGTTTGAAATTGTGGTACTCGCAGAGGAATGCAGTGCCATCCTACAGAAGAAGTTGCCCCTGAGCTGAAGGATCCAGACAACTTTACCATACCATGCACCATCAAAAACCACTATTTTGGTAAAACTTTATATGATTTGGGTGCGAGTATCAACTTCATGCCACGGTCTATCTATAAGAAATTGGGTTTGGGAGAGGCGAGACCAACCACTGTTGTGTTGCAACTAGCAGATAGATACCTCACATACCCTCGAGGAAAAATAGAGAACGTGCTGGTAAAAGTGGACAAGTTCATCTTCCCCGCGGACTTCATAGTCTTAAATATAAAGGAAGATAATGAAATCCCTATCATCCTTGGAAGACCCGGCTTAGCTAGAGGGAGAGCGTTGATCGACGTGCAGAAGAGATAGAGCTTACCATGAGAGTGCAAGATCAAGAGGTGACACTTTATGTCTTCAAAGCCATGTCATATCCACAAGATGATGAATAATGCCACATGATAGATATTATTGGAGGTGCAGGTCCAGAAACAGTTAACATGGGTTACCCGAATGATAATACTGAAGAGAGCCCACCGAAGACACTAGAGGCAGATAAGAAAATTGAATGGGTTTATATGTATGTGTGTGATCTGCTACCTCAATTGAGAATTGTTACAGCGTGGATGGAGTCATTCATTGAGCCATTGAAAGATCTTGAGGGACATTACATAGACATAACACCACATCAAGATGCTCAGTTCTTGCCATCCAATAGGCAGTATAGGAACGAGCATTAGGGGGTCCTATCTCAAAAAACTAAGCTTACAAGGGATCCACCATGAGCAATTGGGTGGTTATGTCTGACTAAAGATGTTAAACTTAGCAATAGTTGGGAGGCGACCCATGCATTTGTTTACTTTTCATTTTTTTAGTTTAAATTTTATTATTTTGTGTGACGTTGTGTGATTGATGTGTGCATGTTTATTTATGCAAGTATTGTCACAGCCTGCATAGTCTGCTCAGTTAAATTTTGACGAGAGCCACATTACAATGCAGAATCTAGGCTGAGCGACCCCTACACGGTAGTGTTATTCTCTTATTTGCTCTTAATTGTTTTATTTTTTTACATTAGGGACAATACATTTTTAAGTTTTGGGGGTGTGTGTCTTTTTTTTTTTGTGCAAGTTTGTGTTATTTAGTACTTGCTATGTTTCTTTAAAAAAAAAAAAAAAAAATTTGTCTTAGGTAGTGAAATATAGTGTAATGATGAGATTGTTTACCTTGGTGTGAATTTGAACATGATGAGTGTCCATTTTACTTTTATCTCATGTATTAAGTAGTTGATTTAGGTTAGACTCGTAAGCACTTAATAGTAGGTTTCTAGTAGTAATAGCATAGGTAGTTGGAAAAGTGACTAATTGAAGAAATTGATTGACGATGAATAACCAATTGCTTAGATATTTATCTTTGTTTGCAAGTGTTATGATGTATGGTATGATTAAAAAAAGAAAAAAAAAGTTAAACAACCTATAACCGATAAGCATGAAGCTACACATGGGCGAGTGTTAAGACTGTCATAAGGAGAAATGCTATCTTAAAGGGTACGTATGTTGAAAAAAAGAAAGAAAGTTTGAAGAAAAAAAAGAAAAAAATCGTACCATACTTAGTAAAGAAAGACAGACACATATACTTTTGAGATATCCAGGTTGGTTTGACCCATTGGATGCAAATTTTAAAATGAAGTCACTGAGTTGACTTACTTAAGATTCAAGCTATGACCAAATCTTTTCACATACACACTTGAGTCTAACAGAGATGAGTTATTCAAGAATTTAGATTTGAGTTGTGTTGGGTACTTGAAGGTTCTTCAGTTTCGTTACTGAGCATTCTTTGAGGACAATACTATGTGCAACTCCCAGAACGGTTTGTTTAGTTAGTTAGTTTTAATTTTAATTTTTACATTTTTGTGTGATTGCATGTGCGTGTTAAAAGACGTTTGTGGGATTCGTCTCTATAAGCCCTCACGAGATTATAAGTCTTCCACTAGGACCACCTAAGGGTTTAAAGGTTTGGTGCATGCGCTAAATGCAATCGTGATCCCTACGAAAGTGGCTTAAGTTAATTTATTTTAGTTTTATTTTATTTTATTTGTTTTGCTCGAGGACTAGCAAAATATTAAGTTTGAGGGTGTGATGAATGGTTAATATCCCTATATTTCTCACCCCCTTTGTCTTAATATTTTGTGGATGATCTCGGGGTTTATGAGAGATTTGATGTGTTTTAAGTGTGTTTGTGTAGGTTAAAATCATATCACGACTCAATGGAATTAAATAAAGATAAAAACGGAAAAATAGAGAGCAAATTGTGGAAAGTTCAGAGTCAAAATGCGCATCTCGATGCAGAATTGCATGTATGAAGAAAAACTTAGTAGAGAGCAGTGAAGGTTGGCGCATCGCGACACCCAGCCTTGGTGCATCATGACACACCGAATGGTGAAAGTGGAGTTGTGATGCGCGTGAGCGCATCGCGACGCGGAAGATGCATAAGTTCGTCCCAAAACCTAGGGGAAAGTCTTATAACATATTTTGAAGCCTGCAAAGTGATTTTTGAGAGAATACGAAGCACATCAAGTAAGCACATCACAAAAACTCAACAGTAGGAAATGAAGGACTGCCGATCTCGACAGAGTTTCTTCTTTCCTTTGCTTCCATAATGTTTTGATTATTATTGAATATCTATTTAGAATTTTTGAGCATATGTAGTAACTGAACTTTAATATGAGGTTGTGATAAATCCCAATATTTTGAGTTTATAAATTGATTTTTCTTTTATTCTGTATGATGTTTTGGCTTATTTATTGAATCTTGTTATTAATGCTTCTTGTTGTTTGATCACCAATAAAATAAATTTGGTAAAATTAATTGAACTTGACAAAAAAATTTTAGGTTAGCCTTAGATTCAATAGCATATGATCTCTTCTTAAGGATTTCTCTACATGATAGAAATATACATGTAGGACGTGTGTAGCGATAATTAGAACCCGATTGTAATGAATTTGGCATTAATTAGTTGACATAGAAATATAGTTAATTAATTTATTCTGAATATTTTCACATGATCATCGAAAGAACTTGTGGATATCTTCATACTTCAGGTTAATAAGTCAATTTATTACACGAGTATAGAAAAACCAATTCATCTATAGAATAATACTGGGTGGATTTACAACCCTGTATGTCTCTCTCATTGATTGTCATTGGAATTTTCATAACTTATCCTTATTTTCTTTAGCATTAGTTTAATTCAAATCATCTTCAAGTTAAATATCAATTAGATAACTGTAGATAATTAGTTCTAATAATTAGTAAAGTATGTGATAAGTCTTCGATGGATTGATACCTTTTATACTACTTGAGCGATAAATGCGCTTGCGTAATGTGTGAAAATCGCGATCATAAATCTATAAAAAATTAATTTTTACATATATAAATTAATTTCCAAATTTTAAGGTAACTCATGACTGGCACTAGAATTTAGTAGATTCTTTACATGAGTTTAAGGAGTGATTATGAAACCCTTTTAGTTGGTTCAACTTGTCATGTGCTAAACGGCACAAAATAAAAACCATATGCTGGGTGAGTCTGTATATGAGACTTCTGCTTTTAAAAGAATAAAGTGATGATGGGGTTCCCAGTTCCCATCAGAATATAAGTCTGAAAGTGAACATATTCAGAAGCTGGTCTTGGTCAGTGAAGAATTCATATGTAATTGCATCTAGCTCAAGGTGACCAGTGACCACTACTTCAACTTGCAATCCAGGGCCACAAGAGGAAGAAAATGGTCATAGCTTTTGATCAATTGGAAAGAAAAGGTATATCCCGAGAGATAAACATGGATGATGAGGATTCTATATCTCCAACAACAATAATACCATTTCTTTGTGCATATAATTTATCTCTCTCAAGGAAAGGTCAACCACTACATCACTAGGTTGTTCAATGGCTGACTCTCAAGGAAAGGTCAACCACTACATAATTTATCAACTGTACATTGTCTGCAGACTTATAATATTTATTTTTCTCTCATCCAAAAGGTTGTATAAAATGGGAGAAACAGATTAGAATTTAATCAAAGTTAAAGAGTGATCCAAGTTCCAAAAATATACCAAAGGTTATTTTGTTTCAAGATCATATAAATATTGGAGCAAAAGCTTATGCCAAAATTATCTAGGCATCAGTAATTTCAATTATAATCCTCCAAGAAAGCGATAGCTTGAGATTTTTCTTTAGCTCATTATCAAGTACTATATGGAAAAAGAGATGAGGCCTAAACTTTATCACTGCAGAAAAAATAACATTTCAAGATAAGAATATAAAATATCAGTAACTGAAAATCTACAAGCCAGCTTTACAATTTTGTAATGTCGTTGAGAATAGACTAACAAACAACGACTGCTGTAGCATCTCTGACGCTATAGTGACTCATGAACGCAATACAGAAAAATGCCTGAATGCAGATACTAATGACTCATGATGCTGGGCCGAGTGTCGCGGCCGTGACCTTGAGCAATTCATCAAGTAAAGGAGAACCATTTGGGTACTCTCCATGTATATACCTTTTTAATTAGTATAAGTTGAGAATACACAAGATTTTTTTAGTCGCATATGGTCATATATACCTCCCTCATGATTCGAACACATGTAGCCAACTAAATAAATCTACGTGAAAGACCACTCGGCCAAAATCCCGAAAATAATGTACAAATGACATAATCGGCCTATGTCACTTAATAGTATTATCCCACTACTTAGAATACCCAATAGGTCTATTTCACTATTGTACTGAGCACTTATCGCTTATATTCATTGTATATAAAGTTTGATTATTATTCTAACAAAAGACAATTGAAATTGAACAGATTAAGATGATATAATTTCGTAATTAGGAATTACACTATCTACAAGTTAAAAAAAAATTTCTCATCCAAATAAAGCTATCTATTGAAAAATAGACATGCTAGTTCTAATTAAACCAGGCAAATGCGACTTTAGCTTAGTACTATACTATCCGCACCTTGCAAGAAAAAGAAAACTACCCAGCTATAATTTTGTCATTTTCTCTCCTCACAAAGACAAACAACAACTAGCTTCACTTAAATGCAATCTTTTCTCTCATGAAAGTAAGTATATGTATAAAAATACTTAATAAATTATTAATTACTCGGTTAAGTTTTCTAAACCCAATGTATCCTCATACATTGGATTCTGTTTCCAGTTTACTTCCCAATCAATCAAAAAAGAATACATACAAATGTATAGTAATGATAAAAGAATTGGATTCGACTCTGGGTTGAACATTTATTGTTTTATTTTTATTTTTAAATTATTATTTATTTTTTTAATAATAATTTAAATGTAATTGAATCATAATTATATATTTTTATTAAAATACGTGTGATAAAAAATTATGAAAAATTAGTGTAACTCCACTTAACGCAGAGCAATTTTCTTGTTAGTATATAGATCACGTGAGAGACGTTCTTAACTTGCAAGTGCATCGCAATATATGATTTCACATGTAATTTCGGTAACAGCCGGTGCATAAAAAGAACCGGTGCATAAAAAGAAATAAGGAACATGAATAACATAGAGCCAAAATGGAAAAATTACAGCTAACTTCTTTTCTTGGGTAAACAAAAACCTGCCTCAAATTAAGCTTGATTTGAGTTTAATCATATAATTAGTAGAGAAAAACTTATATAGAGATAAGTTTTATAAGACCGTCAAATCAGTGAATGACACGTGTCTAAATTCAAAATAATTGAGACACGTGACACTCACCGATTGAAACGTCCATATAAATTTGTAAGGATTTGGATTTAGTGTTGAGTTGAGCCCGCAACGGCTGAGCGAACAAAGGTCCCCTCTTACTGGCTATATAAGCACCAGCAATGACTCTCTTCTTACTTATACCAGTTTCTAAACTTTCTTTTATATAACAATATTTCTCTCATTGTACTGTTCATTTGGTTCTGCATATGGCGTCGGGCTCGACATGGACTGCTAAGCAAAACAAGTTGTTTGAGAATGCTTTGGCCATTTATGACGAGGATACCCCGGATCGCTGGCACAATCTTGCCAAGGCTGTTGGTGGCAAAACTGTGGAGCAAGTGAAGATGCATTATGAGATGCTTGTTGAAGATGTTAGCAAGATTGAAGCTGGTGAAATCCCTTTGCCCAATTACAAGAAAATTGTTGGCGGTGGCAACAAAGGTTACAGTTCCAATTACATGGCTGAAGAACAAAGGTACTAGCTAGCACTTCACTGTACCATTGTTTAATTTTAATAACATCATTTTAAACAAAGAATATGATGATATATTATTATTTATTAAGATAATTTATTATTTTGCATGCAGGGTGAAGAGTCTTAGGATCAGTGAAGCATGAACCAGAATCTGATGAATAAAGTAAAGATCCATTTACGTGTGAACTTTAAGTTACTAAGAAGCGAATAATCAAAATGGGACACACACACATGCATTGTTTAATTTTAATAACATCATTTTAAACAAAGAATATGATGATATATTATTATTTATTAAGATAATTTATTATTTTGCATGCAGGGTGAAGAGTCTTAGGATCAGTGAAGCATGAACCAGAATCTGATGAATAAAGTAAAGATCCATTTACGTGTGAACTTTAAGTTACTAAGAAGCGAATAATCAAAATGGGACACACACACACACATATATATTTCTTTCTTCATGCTCTACATGTACTACTAATGTCACGATCCAATACCGGGACCAATACTCTTTGAGTAAATAAACAAAACAAAGTTGATTCAACATCAGTCAAACGGTCAAAAAGTCACCAGAAAATGATCAAAAAGTCTAAACATGCCTTGGTAAAAATGGACCAAAATGTAAAATTTCAAAACATGTCCCAGGGACTTTAAAACAAAAGAAAATATAAAATTATGTAGAAAATATTTAAAATATTCCTGCAGTTTAATTTGAACACATGTCATGAATAAATAATCAGAATTCAAATAATGATCCGACTATGGAATACATTACCTAAATATCTACATAGTCTGATAATCTTAAATATAAGTCAATTACCTCCAAGAATGTACCAGTACCCGAAGAAGTGAAGAAAACTACTCAACACGGTCCAGAACTCTCGAGGAATCAAACTCGCTCCTTACTCTCTGAAGTTCCAAAACCCAGATCTAATCTGAAATATTAAGTTGAGGGGTGAGCAAAACCACGCGCTCGATAGGGATTAAATAACTCACCTTAATTGGTTTTACAAAACTCCCGTATGGTTAGTAAAATATATATATGTCCAATAAAATAATATTGATGATGCAAGTTTAATTAATAGCTATAATTTATATATATTATTATTATAAATAAAATATGCATCATCAACAACATTAACCATTTAAATAAAAAACGTACGAGTGAAATGGCACACGGGGCCGTGTAACCAGACTCCCAATACTGGAGCTATGAATAATCAATGTGCTGCAACAGGGCCACACAACAAATGTCACAACGAGGCAATATAATAAATATGTGCCACGACAGGCCACACTACAAATGCCACAATAAGGCCACAATAAATAAATCATGCGCATTTTCAGGACTCTCACCGAGGGACGTGTCATAACCATCTAAATAGCGCCACTTAGGGGTCATGTAACAGTTGCCACAATGGGGCAACTTTAACCAATATTTGTGCCACAACGGGGCTCCACATATACCAATTTTAAATATATCCAATTTTAATTTTATTACCAATCCAGGTCCAATTTATATTTATACTACAATGCATATATTTATAAAAGCCAAACAATAAAACTCATAATGGTCGTATCGTATCGTATCGTATCGCCCAACGCCTTCTCACATTTTCATAAAACATGGCTAATATTAAAACGCATTTTATATATCATTTCTATAGGCAAATCATAATGATATAAGTAAATAAAGTTAGAACCACAATTAAGGTGTGAAACTGAATCATTACCTCAATCCGACGCTCGAAACAAAAAATTGATCTCATAATGATGCTCATTGTGTTTAAACTATTTTGTTGGTCTAACAGCTATAAAACTCTCTTTGGGCTCAGCTGACACAATCTATGAGGCACGCGAGTCCCGCTGACCGGTGACGGCCAAATGTCGCCCACAATTGAAATCTCGAGACCTGAGATGTACAACGCACCAATTAAATATCTCAAACGATTCTAACAGAAATTTGGCATGGTTCCTTTTAAAACACGAACTATCCATTTATAACCCAACACTATAAATGCCCATCTGAGTCCTACAAAAATCACACATCCACACTCCACATATCAAAACCATAATTCGAAATCAACAATCCAAAACTCAAATCTCAATACAATCAAATAATCCAAAATCGATAATTTAATACGCGTAATAATACAACAAGTATACAAAGTTAGAGTTTGGGTTTATTACCGCACGAAAGGATTGAACCAATGCGTCAGAAATGTCGAATAGGAGATTCTGCCCAACTCATGGTGGCGCGTGGCCTCCACGCACTAGCGAACGTCAAAGCCCCCAATACCGGTATATGCGCGTCGTCGTCCTGAACCCAATGGCAGTGGTCACGCGCTGGTCTGGTCTCTGGTTTGCCGTGAATCGCCCAAATACCGCCAAGAACTCTAAGCTCTTTATTCACGGGAAAATGGCCACCTTCGATGACACCACCACCACCAAAATGCTCCTTGTGACTTACTCTCCATTCACCGGAAAAAAGTCTCCCATGGTCTAATCTTTCTCTCTCTCATGCATTGGACAAGAAAGAAATGAAATAGAGAAGAAAAAATGAAAAATGAGAGAGACACTAACGTTTTTGTGAGAGACAAAATGAAGAAAAAGAAGATTTTTATAATTAGCTGGAAAATATCAATCAATCCCTTGGATTTTGGTCGAACAAACATTGAGTTAAATTTATAAAAATTCTATCAAGTGACTCTTAAATTGAAAATTCAAAATTTTGACCAAAGACTTTAAGTGAAAAGACAAAAATAACCTTACATAATTTAGAGTTATTACATTATTCTCTCCTTAAAAGAATTTCATCCCGAAATTCAGAATATAAAAAGGATAAAGGTACGACGTCATGTACGGAGGTAAACAAGATGATAGTGTCACAAATACTTCATCAATAGGCCCGAAAGCTTGATGTCATACAAGACATGTCACACAAATGGGCCCACTAACAAAGTATTGTCCGCTTTAGGACTCATAATAAAGATGGATCTCAAGTTTAAACCCTACACCATCACGACTTTGTTCATGATACCATCGGTTACTGACCCATTAAGCATCAATGAACTGAAAAGTTGAAACTGGAAAGCATATGCAGAAAGATACAACATGACTAAAATCCCATAACATGACCGTAAATTATGACCTCAATAGACATGAGTTGTTTCCACGTCAAGTGAAATCTGACTGAAAATAACTTAATGTCAAATGAAAACATCACATGACTGAATAACGTCAACTGAAAATATAAAATAAATGTAAACTATAAACATGAAAATATGATTACAAATTGTAAAACATAACATAAGCTGAAATTGAACCACGTAACGAAAACGTAAACATGAATTTGAAATTAAAAACATAGATTGAAAATGTAAACTTAAGGTGGCATAGTAAGCCAATCGAAAGTCCATAAACATGCTTAAAAAAATTGAAGTAGGGGAACATGAACAAGAATATGAATAAAGCTCTGGGGGTGATCAATACCTCATGAGGTATCGAGAAATACGTAAAAAGAACGTCAAATGAAATTGTGTAAATGTGACACGTAAGTTGGAATCATAAATTGTTTACAT